>SNQJ01S0103851.1:0-17529 GCA_010110895.2 Picea sitchensis
TGTTTCATATTTTTCAGATTCACTTTTAGTTGCACGAAAATCGAGGCCAAAGTTGTTTGTTCAGAATATTTCGCCCATAAAATCCAAGTTTGATTTTTTTAAAGATCTCTCTATCTCGAAATTTGTGCCATAACTTTTCGACCTATTTCTATGGGAACCTAATCAACACCTAAAATTTAAAACTCATGTTTTGTATTCTTGAAATTCTTCTTCATTTGGTCAGATCTGTTTTTCAGGTTGCTACAGGGATGTCCCAACAAACATTGCAGGTTGCAACAACAGACTTCAAATGGGATTTTCTCACAAATGGAGAACTAGGTTGAGCTGAAATTTTTTAGGAAGGTTCCTATGGTCCAAATTCTTTTACACACCAAAAATCAACCATACCCACATCACGGATTTCGAGAAAAATGAAAAATGGCCGAAGGTGACTATCTTGATTTTCTCGAAAATCATGTACTATATTGGGCTGAAATTTACTGGGTTTTTTTATCATAACATCATGCACTTCCAGTCCAAAAATCACAAGAACCCAGATCCCGATTTGTGATATACATTCAGTTTAATTTCTGCATTTTTTCTTTATAATTTGTGTTTTATTCTTTATAATTTTTGTTTTATTGTTTTGTTTGCAGATCGAAGGATAGAGGCACAAATTTATTATATTTGTTTTCTTTTTATGTTTTCAGAAAATAAAGAACTTTAAAAATTCAATGCAAAACTTATTAAAAAATAAATAAATAATTGTGAACAAATGGAACAAACTTATTGAAAAATATGTTAGGCAATTTTTTTATCATGAACAATTAAAATTCTTCCTGAAATCAATTTAGTCATCCCACTTTATGATCCTCACGATCGCACGAAGTGCGGAGGAGAGCATACTTATTCTAGCAAATGAAAAACTTGAAAATAAAACCCTACCTACACTATGCTAATTAGAAATGAGAGAATAGTTACGAGTAATCAAACAACCAATGTAGCCATGCATGCAACAATAGTAAAAATATGTTATCTTTCAATTTCACAATTGACAGTTGGGAATATGTATGAATGTGTGAAATTAGCGGTTGAAACTGTAAATTAAAAAAAAAAAAAAACTAAATGAATCTAACCTAGTACTTGCTTGAAACCAGCGTTCGATCAGGCTTTCGTAGGCGTAATTTGTCTTACTCAGATCATGATGTAGCTCCTCGCTATCCTCCTCGACCTTTTGCATGCCTAATGGTTCTTCATTAAATATGCAAGGTTCTTCGCATGTTGATTCTTTGTTTGCCTCAGGAGGAGTGAATAAGCTTTCGACTGCTATCAAGATCTCCTCTTCCAGAGAAGAGGAGACCCCGACTTTTGCTAGGATCTGTGTAAGTTGTTCCAAGCTTAATTTCATTGTTAAATCATGTTTAAAAAAAAGGATTCTTACAACACCCGAAATTGAAATGAAAAACTTAAAAAAACACTCTTGCTAAAAAAATACTCTTCACAGTTGCAGAAATTGAAATGTTCCAGATAGTTGGTAGGGACAGTGATGAATCTACACTAAAGAAACTCTATGACCCTTAGAACCAACACATGTAGATCACACTTGCAGAAATTTAAACTAATCTTGCAGAAATTGAAATTACTTCTACCTAGTTAGTAGGGAGAACATGAGGAGTCTCCTCTCATGAGCTTCTATGTCCCCTTACCAACATGTCTAGATCACACTTGCAGAAATTGAAACTAATCTTGGAGAAATTGAAATTTGCAAAAATTGAAACTACTTTTACCTAGTTGGTAGGGAGAACATGAGGAGTCTCTTCTCACGAGCTTCTATGACACCTTACCAACATGTCTAGATCACACTTGCATGAATTGAAATGAAAAAGAAACTAATACCTCAATCCATCGTGCTTCCCCGACAACGACACCAAAATGTTGGGCTCTAAAGATGTCTTAAAATATAACCTCTATGCATCATCCAAAGGTAGGCGTTGGCGCAAGTGTTTTACTTGTTGCCTACATAGGTTCTTACCTTCCGTTTTCAATGCCCGTCCTCCAGAGATGCTACCCCTGCAAAGGGACAACAATCGTAACAAAAGGAACAACAATCGTTCTGTTCAAATGAACAGCAAAAGGAGCAACAATCGTGACAAGGGGATGACAGTCGTTATATTGGGCCAAACTAATGTTGTATTAATTGAGTTGTAGTACTTTCCCAACTATTTAATTTGTCAACCCGGGGTTCGTAAACTGACAAAGCACACACAAAGTATATGCAAGATTGAAGCGGGACTAATCTAATCTAATGTTTAAGCTACAACTTAAATTGAATCATTAATCTAACACACGACTGAAATATAATCATTAATCTAACACACGACTGGATTAGAATCATTAATCTAACACATGACTTGGAATTGAATTAATCTAGTTGCGTAAATGAAATTAATCTAGGAATGAGAAATTGCGTGAAGGAAATTAATCTAGAAATGAAGAACCACATGAAGGAAGAGCAGATACAACAAGTGAAGAGTTGAATGGCATAACAACATATAAGAGCTCTCACCAATGAAGCAATCTTACATTCAATAATCAAATCAATCTTCATAACCGAATAATGAAAGCATGAAAACCAAAACCATGGAAAGAATCAAATCTAAGAATCCCTTTCTCTTTGAATCCTAATGACTACCATTAATGACTACTCTGATTCTAATTACATCTTAATTCCTAGTGAATCCTCATGAAGAGAGAGGCACTCTTTTATACATGTGAGCCTTGAAGATAACATAACCATCTCATTATTCTGGATCCACTTTTTCTCTCAACCCATTTCCATTATTACACAAATATAATCCTTCAAATCCTCACACATATCTCTCATATATCTTGGATAAGATATTCTGACCAAATATCCATGATCTTCTCCATGGAATGGGCTTTGCATTATCTCCTCAAATCTTGAAATGGTGGAGTATGTATTCAAGAAGTCCTTTTGAAAGTGTCCTTCACACATTCCTACACACATTACAAAGCTCACATATTTGAGACAGACATATATAAAAACATGTTGATTTTCTAACATTTAATCACCAAATTCCTTTTTAACTACTAAAATGAATAAAGTAGAGGAACAATAAGGTGAAACCCAAAATAACAGATTTATGGAAATGATGTCATGAAGGTTAATGGGGCAATGAAATGTAAAGAATGATGATGAAAGGAAGATTGGATGAAAATAGGACATTTCTGAGCCCAACAATTATCTATTTGTTCTTCTTCTTGAAATGTGTGATTATCTACTTGTTCTTCTTCTTGAATAACCCTGATGGATTTAGTTTATTAAAAACCCTCCCCTAATCTTAATTCAATTCCATTAAATGAAGCAAGAGTTATCACATAAGTGAGGAAGGTTTGGAGTTCAAGATTTTGTACAGGATGTGTAGGTCTATTATTTGTATTAGGAATGGGTTGTGCAGGAATAGGGGTAGGGAGGGTTTTGGGATAGGTGCAACTTTCATTTATTGCTATAGATTTGGGTTCATAGGCAGTGAAAATTGTTGTTGCAATTGTGGAGGTGGAAGAAGAGAAAGAAGATTAAATCCTGGAAGTAGATGGGAAATGTTTGAAGGGTATTGTGGATAGGTAGGAAAATTTGTTGGTTGAAAGGTAGAATTCCCATATGTAGGCCCTCTCCATTCTTGTTGCCAAGGTTGGATTTGTGTTTTTTGTGGTGACCATTGAGGATAGGACATTGGAGGTACCCATTGCTGTTGTGAATATTGTGTGGTAGGATCCACAAACATATTAGGATTTTGTTGTCTCCATGTCCTCTTGCGGGGATATGATGTTTCCTGAGGCTCTCCCCCCTCCCTTGAAAATGAATTTTAGTCCAAGTAAAGAAGGACACTCATTGGAAGGGTGATCTTTTGTATAAAGGCCACAAATTTCGATAACATTAATGGGACAAACCTTTTTAGAATGCCTTTTCCTACACCGTGGACAGAAAATTGCCAAGGTAACATTTTCTTCTTCTCATTTTCTTTAATTTTAATGGTATCGAGTTGGGAACCGATGGTGTTTAGGATGTTTGTTTTGAAGTTTTTCTAGTAGATTCCCCAATTCAAACTTAGTAATACCTCATGGTGTGGATTTACTAATTCTATTTATAGGATCCCTTACACTTTCTCCTGTTTTGGCTTGGCTGGGGATCTTTTACATTACTTTCTGCCAATGTCTTCAAATGGATTTTGGTACACATCTCTAGAACTCATGAGGTTTAGTAATTCAATGCAGTCATCCCTCACACCTTTTAGGAGATGGTACTAACCATGGCTAGGTGTCTAAAGGAAAACTGCTTAGTCTTTTAGTAATTGTATAGGAACCTTTCTAAGTAATCTTCCAAACTTTCCCCCTCAGACTTTTGCATTTTAAATATGTCATTCCCAACATCCCTAGGTCTAAAATAGTCTTGATGTTGGGAGGAAAGTCTCATACCATCCCGATATAATATAGTGTGTTCTCATAGGCTCATAAACTACCTTAATGTTGAGTCTTTTAGTGTGTCTAGAAAGTGTTTTAGTTTTTGTGCATTATAATTACACTAATAATGCACAACTACTACATAGTATATTAATTTCAAACAAAATGGAGAATCGGGATCTTGTTGACATACCTATGGAGTGTTGATGATTAAAATCGCAATGAAGTTTTTTTCCCACAAAGTGTTGCTAAACCCTATTACTATAAAAACTAGAAATAATACTAGTAGGTGGGACCCCTTGTAGGTGGAGATCCAGTGTTCATATTTGATGTTTGTGATGATGTGTGACACGACTTACATAGTTGATGAGATCTTGTTTTATTAGCTATGGTTTGGGCTTATGAAGTATTGGTTATTTATGTTACTATGGGCTATGTTATTCATTGACACCATTGCTACCTGATCTTGGAACACTTGCACAATAGACATGTCAGTAACAATACATAAAAGGCAGTTAAAAAAAGAAATAACACCTTACAAGCAATTGGAAATAAGTAGAAAACAATGCAACAAATGCAAGGGATGGTGAACTATGCTAGGTGCTATACTACATGCATGAAATATTTAAATGATTATGGATTAAATCCTAGTTAGCAAGCTAATGGTTATGTGATTTGATTAAGTTACATGGTTAATATGCATATGGTATATTTGGATGGATAGAATGTTAGTGGCACATTTGACAAGGTAATATATGATAATAGTTATGTGAATTGTTGAATTATATGGAACTTAGTTGAATTATGTTATGGTATAAGTTAGAAATGTGATATGGCTGTGCTATTAGTTTTAATGGGTGATGGTTTCAATACATAGTCTGATTAGTGTGTTAATGGAAGCTTGTTGGCGTGCACTAAGGAATTAATGGACTATAGATGGGCGGCATGCATTTACTACACGTCACCCTTTCTCCTTCGTTGGCCACCACCCTAATCGGGCTATTATTCAACTTTGTTGCTATGGTTATTAGCCCGACTTCCTAGCGGGAAGACATTCGACCGACTCTCACTTTTAGGTGTTTAATTCACAATTATCTCATTTTTTTTCCATCATATTATGCTTTGGTTATGCGTGGATATTGTCTCGGATGTATTGGGTTGTGTTATCATTGAGTATGGAAATTGTGTGAAATTGTTATTTTGGGAGGAAGTGTTGATGGTTTTCTCTGAAATAATGTTTGAAGTCACAGAAAACATTATTGATCACTACGATGTTAGCGTGTAAGGGATCTCTGTCATCACTAGCGGTTTTTAGTTGAAGGTTTGTTTTGGTAATAGATGGCCGGTTACGTCTTCGCATTTTACCATGTCTATGATCTCGACTTTAATAATGGGGTTTAATGGGTTTGGGATGTTTGGTCACATTGTGCATTATTTTGGGCATTGGCTTGTTCATGCTTTTATTGGTCATGCAATGGGTTATACTACTTATTCTCATATCTACTCTTATCAACGTTGATTAGTTGGTTGGTTGAAGAGAACCATGAGGGATTATATACGCATCGCAGCTAAGTCATTTCAAAGCCAAATGGAGCTGGCTCTCTGCTCATAACTCTCTATCATGGGATTCGTCACCCACAGCCGCAAAGTAAAATGTATTTGTTCTCTATGTACCATTGGTCGGAGGTTTTCACCATTGATAAGAATCGACCTCGGTCTCTTTGTGGTGCCCATAGAGGTAAACATAACTCTCGAGCCGAGGGTTGGCCAGAGAAGACCATTGTTCCTTTTTGGGTGTACTATTAGTTTATTGTTATGTATTGTTGAAAAGAAGTAATTAACCCGGCTCGATAAAGTGGATTGTATGATGGTGGTTTAGCATCTAGTCACTACAATTGTTATTATTAGGTAGATAAGCTCAGCATGGTTAATTAGAATGAACTGTTAATTCAAATTGGTTCCTCCTTGTGTTTATTAAATGGGTAACCTCACACTATTTTCGCATTTAATACATTGGTATGAGTGACATTCCTATAGAATGACTCAATGTTTATTGTAATTATGTGTTCTAATGGCATGATGATCATTCCAAATTTGGGTGTTTATGACAGTTCCATCCACTATATAAGTATGGTTATTCAATTACGTTGTCGGGGGATGAGCCTGAGTTTTACACAGTTTGGTTTTGATTGCAGTTTGATTGATTTATGCAATGTTGTTGCTATCTCCTTGTGTTGATTGGATATTTTTTGGGGGTTACACACTCAAAGATAATCAAAAGAGTTTTTTATGGCTTTGTTGCAATTCAATTATCTGTATTATGAGATCGGTATCTTTGTTGTTGCCTCGTGTTAGATGGATATCCCAGTATTTTGAATGTGTAGATTCTAAGGAAATTTGGTCATGTACAGCCACCAAAATGCAATTGTGTTTTTGATGAATAGTTGTTTACTTCACATCAGAGTATGAGTCAGAGTGATGATTGATTATCAGCGTGTTTAATTGGCAAGCCAGGTTCTTTGCAAGATGAATATGAATCCTTGTGGTTATTGTCCATTATGTATGTAATTTAATTATTAAATGAATAAAGAGAGACATAATCGAGAACGATTTTTATGTCTACATTTGATGATTGAATGGATGGTAGTAGTTGATGAGCAGAGTCGGAGAAATTGATTGTGTATTCATTTGGGAAATTGCCCAAATATTAATGAATAAAATAGAGTTCCCTTATAGTTTGTTGTAGAATGCATATTGTCCTGATTTAATGACATTGTGTTAAATATTTGATTATGCTGATGGACTAGTTAATGAACAAGTTGTTTGACTATGCAATGTGGTTGTTAGTTGGATGCAATGGTCGTTGATGCAGTGTATTTCATGGAAAGAATGATTATATGGATTACTTAATTTATTTTATGGACAATATCCTCTCTCTTTCCCCACCATTATTTCACTTTCAGCTAATTACAAACCTAAGCCTTCCCATACATTCATTTTCTCCTACGTTCTAAAATTGATTCTGATCGAAATTTTTTGTGTTGAAGTAGTTGGAAGTAGTAGTGTCTTAGTTGAATTACAATGATGTTTTCTTTGGTTTTCATGACAGTTGATTGTTTTTTTGTCTTTGAGAAGTAACCATTTCCCCCCCACTCATTATATCATGTTTAGCTCAATACAAACCCTAGCATATCCCACAACCCTTTGTTCACCTACTCATCGACAAATAGTTTAACAATTGGTATGGATTGGACTGCATGAGTCAGTATGTTGTTGAGCCAATTTATTTCATATTTTTTAAAGAGTTGTCATGTATGATTATTTAAGGTATTTTCTAATCAATCACACATGCATGCATGAACTATTCAAATAAAGGCTAAAAAAAGAGGCCTATTACGCCTCACATCAAGAGAAAGTCGTTATTGCCCCTTCTGCATCTTCAGATAATTATGGAAAATCTGTGTCCTCCCACTTGCATTGGAATGATTGTTTATATATGATCAGATGGTCTTAAGGAGATTCCACAGGCCAGGCAGGTGCGAGAAGGACTAAAGATGATAGCATTAGCAAAGGAAAGATGGCCTCAAAACTGAAATATGGGCTTTTTTGAGTTTTTATTTTATCTATTGTTGATGACAATTGACAGGGAATCTTTGGACAACATGTTTTTATTTTGGATATATGAGTAATGTTTTTTGAAAATAATCTCAAAAAATCATAGAGATAAATTGTCAAATGTGAATATGTTGATGGAAATCACAAGGAGGTGTGTTTTTCTTAACTAACTAGTTATGTTATGATTATGAAAGCTAAATGGAGTCACAAAGATTTTACCACCTAGTTAGTATTTATTTATATAACCCTTATTATGATTATTACTTGTCCCCCTAACTAAAATTTGGTTTAGTCTTTTAATTAACTTAATTAATGGAGTTGGTTCAACTACTTCCAACCAATTCTAATTGTTTAAAAGAAAAAGGAAGGGAGGAACACAAGGGGGATAGAAAGCGAAGCATACTAAGGGTTTGCTCTTGAGTTTATGTTGAGATAGTTAAATTTTCATTCATTCATATATTCATCACAAACTAATTCTCTTTTGTGATAGCAGAGGGTCTTATTGTAGACAACAATATTTAGCGCTGAATCATCCATTCGGACACTTGTTTTGAGTTGTTGATCTATCTTTGTCGAATAGTAGCAGACTTGTTTGTCTATGAATTAGTTTTCATATTACGACAAAGGATGTGTGTAAGTCAGTGGGCATCAATATGTAGCAAGAGTTGATCCCGACTTTTAGAAGTGCAGTTTTGGTTTCCACATTAGAGATGCTTTTGTATGTTCCATGTGGGGATGTCTAAGTTTGACTTTGGTCCAAGATTTATTTATGATATTTTGTAAATAAAATGACTCTTTGGTGGTGGAATTAAATAAAGATTTCTTTATGTCTCATCTATCTTCATTATCATCTTGGTGTTTTTACTTCCATCTTTACATTTATTTCAGCAATTGTTGTATTTGGAAAATTACATAAAGTAAATTTCCAGCAAGCCTTTTGTTGATAAAAAAAATAACTAAGCACTTATGGTGATACTACTTGTGAGTTGGGATGGTATTTTTGTTGGCTATAAACATGAATTGATATTCCGTCTATTTTTCTTTTGCTTTGAGAATCTGAAATTTTTTGAGTAATATCATTTCATATCTTCACCTCAACATTTATTTGGCGACCATCTTGGAATCTTTGATATCTCTCTGTTAAATTTTTATGCTCGATTTTCATCAATACATATATTTCTTTTTCGATATTGGATTCTTTGACTTTTAATGATTGTTCTGATTTACCAGCCCCAAATATTGAACGCCTTCAAAGATCCGAGATAACTTGAAACTTTGATCATTTAATAGAATCTGAACATTGCCAATGCAGCGTTTTAGAACTTAACGAATGGCGAGGGCGATTTGACCTATGTTCAGATTATCCAAAGGTAGGCTAGGCGTGGCATTCTAAATCCGTGATAAAACTTTTGTTTCTTGGGTTTGACGCTTTCTTTCATGTCATGAAAGACTCTCATTGCTTCTAGAAGAGGAATTTCCTCCACTTCAAAATCAATCTATTGTTGAAATAGGAAGAAGAAGTTTTTTGTTATCTTCCCAACAAAGCGCTTTAAGGATAAATTTATCTGATTCATCTAACTCATCTTTCTTTCCCTCATCTATGATCTGGGATGACATCTAATGGTGGCTCTGGTGGCTCTGGAAGTGCTCCTTCTTCTCAATCATCATCATCAATGATTGGTAGCTTATATAGCCACCATATCCACTGTCCAATCCACTACAAACCCCACCAAAGTCATTTAAAAGTATGGGCTTTTTCAATTAGAAGAGGATGTCACAAACACACTGTGGCATGTGTCCTCTCTCTTAACCTAGCACCTACTACTCGTCCACTTGATAAATTCAAAGAGCATCTCCCTAAAAACCTAGGGAGACTCTCTTTGAATTTAGGAAGTGGAATTTTCTAATGCTTGTCATAACATAGGGTAGCGACAATGATACTTTGCGTAAGCCTATTCATCAATTCCTTGAAAGGAAAGGCTGCAACCGATTTATTTGACCTTCCTCCTAAGATTACGTCTACTTGGGAGGAGTTAATAATCTATTGGTTTCGATCCACTTAAGGGAAATCCAAAGCCCGCCCGAGAACCCAGGGAATAACATAACGTCATCTTTAAGGATGGTGAGACCATCAAATATTCTTACGTTTCACCAAGTTATACAATCAAAATGCCGAACTTATCCGCCCCTCAGAACAAAGCCACTTTCATGCATTATTGCAATGAATTACCTTTCCCCTATCGTCATGGGCTTGAAGAAAAATTCATTGATAATCTCGGTTCATTCTGCAGTTCTTGTTCGAGGTATAAGAAGAATTCAACTTGAAAGAATTGGTATTCCCCAGGGAGGTGGTTAGGCAGTTTATACATGTCCTCTCTCTTAAAGCTAGTACAAGATATGGACAATCATATGATAGCATATGAACGAAAGGGAAATGTATCCCCTCTTATCCACGGAGCTTCATCCTCTTCACACTTGCTAGAAATGGTTGAAACAAAATTTCAGCCTAAAAGCCTATCTTTTCCGGGGTGGTGCTGCTTTTTTGTGAGACACCACGAAGAAACCACATAATAGGAAAATAAGAGTGTCGGAGATAAGATCTTTGGTAAAACCTGAAACTACTATCATTGTCCTAGATTTTTAGAATAAAAATGTCATGGCATCCTTTTCAAGGAACAAGCCTAAGTCCCAAGGGAAATTTGTATTGACAGTTTTATTTCCTGAAAACTTGGGCAGAGTTAACTCTTTTAAACTTCTGAAGTGGACGAGTAGCAGGTGCTTGTTTAAGAGGAGATGACACATGCCACGACGTGGTTGTGACATCTTCTTCGAATTGAAAAAGCCCTTACTTGTGAAGCTTTGGTGGGTTTGTAATTGGTTGGACAGGGGATATGGTGGCTATATAAGCTACCAATCATTGATGATGATGAAGATTGGGAAGACATAGCACTTCTAGTGCCACTGCTAGATGTCATCTTGTGGGTGATATGTGAGGGAAAGAAAGATGAGTTAGATGAATCAGATAAATTTCTCCTTAGAGCACGTTATTGGGCAGACAACACAACATTCCTTCTTCCCTAATTCAACAATAGGTTGATTTTAGGTGATAGGCCTCTTCTTCTTCTAGAAGCATGAGAATCTAAGGACATGAAGAAAGGCAAAACTGAAGAAACAAAAAGTTTACTGCTGATTTATAGGCTGTCTACGTCTAGCTTCAAGTTGTTGTTGAGCACCCAGCATATATAGTTGAATTGCTTCCCAAGAATGGTTAAGTTCAACGCGGTATTGGCAATGTCTAGAATGGTATTAAACAAATTCAAAACAATGTTGGTCTGATCTTGAAGGCAGGCTCAATATTTGGGCTACCTTGCAACAGGAACGATCGATAAAAAAAGTCAAAGAGAATCAATGTCAGAAAAGTATGTATCGATATCGAGTATAAAAAGGTAACAGAGAGATATAGAAAATCTCCCCAGTATGGTCATAAAAAAATGTTGAGGAAAGATGTGGAAGATCTTACTCAATCATTTCAGATTCTGCTTGGCTAAAAGAAAAATAGACTGGGAATATCACCCTATGTTTATAGCCAAGCAAAGAAATAAATCTAACTCCTATTATCCAATTACAAGTGTTTAGTCTAGTCTTTTATCAACAAACATCTTGTTTGAAATTTACTTTTTATGTAATTTTCCAAATACAACAATTGCTGAAATAAGTATGAAGACAGAAGTAAAACACCAAGATGATAATGAATAGATGAGACATAAAGAAATCGCTATTTCATTCCAATTCACCAAAGAGTCATTTTATTTACAAAATATCATACAGAAATCTTGGACCAAGTCAAACTTAGAAATCCCCAATGGAACATGCAAAAGGACCTCTAAAGAAAAACTGAACTCTAAAAGCTGGATCAACTTGCCATATATTGATGCCCACTCATCTGCACAATATCCTTTCAGTCATGAAAACTAATTCATAGACAAACAAGTCTACAGACTATCGAAGATAGATCAACAACTCTGAAAACAAGTGTCTGAATGATTGAGGAAAAGCGTTGAATATTGTTGTCTACAATAAGACCCTACTTTATCATAAAGAGAATTAGGCTTGTGAATGAAGATATATGAATGAACTATCTCAACATAAACTCAAAAGCAAACCCATGGTATGCTTCTGTTTCTATCCCCCCTTGTCCTAAACCTTAGTATGCTTCTGTTTCTATCCCCCTTGTGTTCCTCCCTTTCCTTTTTCTTTTAAACAATTAGAATTGGTTGAAGTAGTTGAACCAACTCATTAATTAAGTTAATTAAAAGACTCAACCAACTTTTAGTTAGGGGGACAAGTAATAATCATAATAAGGGTTATAAATAAATAATAACTAGTAGGTGGGACACCTTGTGACTCCATTTAGCTCATAACAATCATAACATAACTAGTTAGTTAAGAAAAACACACCTCCTTGTGATTTCCCATCAACATATTCACATTTGACAATTTATCTCATGATTTTTGAGATTATTTTCAAAAAACATTACTCATATATCCAAAATAAAACATGTTGTCCAAAGATTCCTGAAGTCAATTGTCATCAACAATAGATAAAATAAAAACTCAAAAGCCATATTTCCCAGTTTGTGAGGCAATCTTTCCCTTGCTAATGCTATCATCTTTTAGTCCTTCTGCACTTGCCTTAGGCTGTGTGGAATCCTTAAGACTCATCTTGTTGATCATATGAGAACAATCGTCCTTATAATGCAAGTGGGAGGACACAGATTTTCCATAATTATCTGAAGATGCGGAAGGGGCAGTAACGGCCTTCTCTTTGACAGAGGTGTAATAGGCCTCTGTTTTTAGCCTTTTATTTGAATAGCTCATGCATGCATGTGTGATTGATTAGAAAATAATCTTTTAAATAATCATACATGACAACTCTTTTAAAAATATGAAATAAATTTTGTCTCAACAACATATCAGACTCATGAAATCCAATCCATACCAATTGTTAAACTATTTGTCGATGAGTAGGGGGTGAACAAAGGGTTATGGGATATGCGAGGGGTTTGTATTGAGCGAAACATGATATAATGAGGGGGGGGAAATGGTTACTTCTCAACAAAAATAACAATCAACTGTGATGAAAACCAAAGAAAACATCATTGTAATCCAACCAAGACACTAACACTTCCAACTTCTTCAACAAAAAAATTCTCTTGACTGTAATCAATTTTAGAACAGGGAGTGAAAAATGAATATGGGAAGGCGAGGGGTTTGTAATTAGCGGAAAGTGAAATAATGGTGGGGAAAGAGAGCAGATATTGTCCATAAAATAAATTAAGTAATCCATATAATCATTCTTTCCAAGGAAATACACCGACCGAATGACCATTGTGACCCAACTAACAACCATTGTGCATAGTCAAACAACTTTGTTCATTAACTAGTCCACTGTGCATAATCAAATATTTAACACAATGTCATTAAATCAGGACAATATGCATTCTACAACAAACTGTAAGGGAACTCTATTTTTATTCATTAATATTTGGGCAATTTCCCAAATGAATACACAATCAATTTCTCCGACTCTGCTCATCAACTACTACCATCCATTCAATCATCAAATGTAGACATAAAAAATCGTGCTTGATTATGTCTCTTTATTCATTTAATAATTAAATTACATACATAATGGACAGTCAACACAAGGATTCATATTCATCTTGCAAAGAACCTGGCTTGCCAATTAAACACGTTGATAATCAATCATCACTCCGACTCATACTCTGATGTGAAGTAAACAACCATTCATCAAAACACAATTGCATTTTTGTGGTTGTACAGGCCCAAATTTCCTTTGACACTACACCTTCAAAATACCGAGTTATCCATCTAACACGAGGCAACAACAGCATACCTGAATTCATAATACAATAATCGAATTGCAACAAAGCCATAAAAAACTCTTTTGATTATCTTTGAGTGTGTAACCCCCAAAAAATATCCAATCAACACAAGGAGATAGCAACAACATTGCATAAATCAATCAAACTGCAATCCAACCATACTGAGTAAACTCGGGCTCATCCCTGACAACGCAATTGGATAACATACATATACAGTGAATGGAACTGTCATAACACCCCGATTTGCAATGATCATCATGCCATTAGAACACACAATTACAATAAACATTGAGTCATTCTATAGGAATGTCACTCATACCAATGTATTAAATGCGAAAATAGTGTGAGGTTACCCATTTAATAAACACAAGGAGGAACCAATTTGAATTAACAGTTCATTCTAATTAACCATGCTGAGCTTATACACTCAATAATAACAATTGTAGTGACTAGATGCTAAACCAACACCACTGTCATACAATCCACTTTGGTCGAGCCGGTTAATTACTTCTTTCAACAATACATAACAACCAATAGTACACCCAAAAGGAAACAATGGTCTTCTCTGTCAACCCTCGGGCTCGGGAGTTAAGGGTTTACCCCATGGGCAACACAAAGAGACTGAGGTCGATTCTTATCAATGGTGAAAACCTCCGGGACCAATGGTGTACACATAGAGAACAACACATTTTACTTTGTGGCCAGGGTGACGAATCCCATGATAGGAGAGCTATGAGCAGAGGAGCCAGGCTCCATTTGGGCTTTGAAATGACTTAGCGCATGCAGGGTATAACCCTCATGGTTCTCTCAACCAACCAACTAACAACGTTGATAAGAAGTAGATATGAGAAGAAGCAACATACCTACTGCATGACCAATAAAAGCATGAACAAGCCAATGCCCAAAATAATGCACAGTGTGACCAGGCATCCCAAACCCATTAAACCCCATAAAAGTCGAGACTGCGTATGGTAAAAAATGCGTGAAGACAACCAGTCACTCCATACCAAACAAAAACCCTTCAACTAAACCAGCAAGGATGACAGAGATCCCTTAAGGCTGCTAACACATCAGGGTGATCAATAATGTTGTAACTTCAAACATTTTTGCAGAGAAAACCATCAACACTTCCTCCCAAAATAACAATTTCACACAATTTCCATACTCAAGGAGAACACAACCCAATACATCCGAGCCAATATCCATTTCATAACCAAAGCATAATTATGGATGGGAAAAAAAATGAGATACCTGTAATTAAACACCTTAAAAAGTGAGTCGGTCGAGCGGTTCCTCTCTGCTAGGAAGTCGAAGCATAACCACAGCAACAAAATTTAACAATAGCCCGATTAGGGTGGTGGCCAACGAAGGAGTAAGGGTGACGTGTAGTAAATGCACGTCGCCTCCATTCATAGTGCATTAATTCCTTAGTACACGTCAACGAGCTTTCCATCAACACAATTAATCAAACCAGGTATTGAAACCATCACCCATTAAAACCAATAGCGTGGCTATATCACATTTCTAACTTACGCCATAACATAATTCAACCAAGTTCCATATAATTCAACAATTCACATAACTATTATCATATATTACCTTGTCAAATGTGCCACTAACATTCTATCCATCCAAATATACCATATGCATATTAACCATGTAACTTAATCAAATCGCATAACTATTACTTGCTAGCTAGGATTTAACCATAATCATTTAAATATTTCATGCATGTAGTATAGCACCTAGCATAGTTCAAATTCATCCCTTTGCATTTGTTGCATTGTTTTCATTTATTTCCAATTGCTTGTATGTGTTATTTCTTTTTTTTTGACTGCCTTTTATGTACTGTTACTAACATGTCTGTTGTGCAGGTGTTCCAAGAACAGGTAGCAATGGTGTCAATGAATAACATAGCCCATAGTAACATAAATAACCAATACTTCATAAGCCCAAACCATAGCCAATAAAAACAAGATCTCATCAACCATGTAAGTCGTGTCAAACATCATCACAAACATCAAATATGAACAGAATTGATCTCCAATCTACAAGGGGGTCCCACCTACTAGTATTATTTAGTTTTTATAGTAATAGGGTTTAGCAACACTTTGTGGGAAAAACTTCATTGCGGTTTTAATCATCAACACCTCACTTCCATGGTATGTCAACAGAAGATCCTGATTCATTTTTGTTTGAATTTAATATAATATGTAGGAGTTATAATTACACTAATAATGCACAAAAACTAAAACACTTTCTAGACACACTAAAAGACTCAACATTAAGGTGGTTTATGAGCCTAGGAGAACACAATATCTTATCTTGGGATGGTATGAAGGAGACTTTCCTCCTGAAATATCAAGATTATTACAAACCTAGGGATTCTAGGAATGACATATTTAAAATGCAGAAATCTGAGGAAGAAAGTTTGGAAGATTACCTCGAAAGGTTCCTATACAATTACCAAAAGACAAAGCAATTTGCCTTAGACACGGCCATAGTTAGGACCATCTTCCTAAAAGGTGTGAGGGATGACTGCATTGAATTACTAAACCTCATGAGTTCTAGAGATGTGTACCAAAATCCATTTGAAGACATTGCAGAGTAATGTAAAAGATACTCCCGCAGTCAAGCCAAAACAGGAAAAAGTGTAAGGGATCCTATAAATAGAATTAGTAAATCCACACCATGAGGTATTACTAGGATTGAATTGGGGAATCTACTAGAAAACTTCAAAACAAACATCCTAAACACCATCAGTTCCCAACTCGATACCATTAAAATTAAAGAAAATGAGAAGAAGAAAATGTTACCTTGGCAATTTTCTGTCCACGGTGTAGGAAAAGGCATTCTAAAAAGGTTTGTCCCATTAATGTTATCGAAATTTGTGGCCTCTATACAAAATATCACCCTACCAGTGAGTGCCCTTCTTTACCTGGACTTAAATCCATTTTCAAGGGAGGGGGATAACCTTAGGAAACATCATATCCCCCCAAGAGGACATGGAGACAACAAAATCCCAATATGTTTGTAGACCCTACCACGCAATATTCACAATAGCAATGGGTACCTCCAATGTCCGATCCTCAATGGTCACCTCAACAACCAAAAATCTAACCTTGGAAACAAGGATGGAGAGGGCTTGAATATGGGAATGTTACCTTTCATCCAACAACATTTCCCACCTACCCACAATACCCTTCCAATATTTCTCAGTTTCTACCGGGATTTAATCCCCCTGCTCTTCCTCCACCTCCACAGCTACAGAAACAACTTGAATTGCCTATGAACCCAAATCTATAGCAATAAATGAAAGTTGCACCTATCCCAAACCCTCCTCGTCCTACCCCTATTCCTGCACAACCCATTCCTAATACAAATAATAGACCTACACATCCTGTACAAAATCTTGAAGTACAAACCTTCCCCACTTATGTGATAACTCCTGCTTCATTTAATGGAATTGAATTAAGATTAGGGAGGGTTTTTAATAAACCAAATCCTACTGTGGTTATTCAAGAAGAAGAACAAGTAGATAATCAAG
>SNQJ01S0103851.1:28842-44767 GCA_010110895.2 Picea sitchensis
GATTGAAGGGGTCGCCGCCGCAACAACACCAGGAGGGTCGTCGTTCTTCTGAGCAGAGGGCGAGGGAGCCGCCATTGAGCCTACGGAGCTTGTTGTGGCTTTGGTGGAGGGAGGAGGGGGGCAGGAGGGCCATAGGGTCGGCGGCCTGCGGGAGGTCCAGGAGTGCAGGAACACGTGACCTAATCGCTCGCTCTTCCCTTAAGTCTCTTTTCGTCAATTTTATCATTACTATTATTTTAATGTGTTATGTTATATAAATATCTTCTTCATAATGGATTATAGAGTGCCTATCCAAGAAAAAATGATTTATCTGAAAATAAAATGATTATATTAACTTTCAAATAAATTTTTTATCTGAAAATAAAATGATTATATTAACTTTCAAATAAAATTTTTATTCTTCATATAATCCTTTATTTTAATATCAAATATTAATATCTTAAATGTAATTAAAATTAAATTTTAATATTATTTATATTATTAAAATTCATATAATAGTAAATTAAAAAAGTGATAACACATAACATAATGATAATAATGATAAAATTGACGAAAAGAGACTTAAGGGAAGAGCGAACGATTAGGTCACGCGTTCCTGCACTCCTGGACCTCCCGCAGGTCGCCGACCCTATGGCCCTCCTGCCCCCCTCCTCCCTCCACCAAAGCCACAACAAGCTCCGTAGGCTCAATGGCGGCTCCCTCGCCCTCTGCTCAGAAGAACGACGACCCTCCTGGTGTTGTTGCGGCGGCGACCCCTTCAATCTCGGCTCCCCTTCACGGCTGCGCTCCCCCTGGAGCTTCGTCCGTGCCATTCAAAGGTCTCCCTCCGGCTCAGGGCCCCTCCTTCAAAGAGGTAGCTTCACGACAACCCTCCGGTCTGCATGCAACAGCTCATGAGGGTGCCTCTCGTCAGGGTCGGCCGTCCGAGTTGCATGCAACAGTTCCTGAAGCTCCGGTAGTCTCAATACAAATGCCTCAGGAAGCCCTAACTCATGCTCGACATTACAACAATCACGCTTTGGTCTGTAGGTTTAATGGATTCTGGCCCAATCTTCCGGATCTTCTCTCCTGGATCTCTTCCGAATGGTACCCTCTTTTAGATGGAGAAACCACTACCTGCCCCTGTGCAAAGGGGTTCTTTGTGGTAGTTTTCGAATCTACAAGCGATAGAGACAAGGTGTTTAACTCCGGACCATGGTTCTGGGGCAGAGTAGGTCTGTCCATGCAACTATGGACCCCTGCTTTTGACCCTTCCACGGACTGTATCTCTTCAGCCCCTATTTGGGTGAGACTTCCATATTTGCCCCTGCACTTCTGGGGGGATGCGTCTCTTCAATCCATTGGCAATGGCCTCGACAAGTTCCTCTGTAGAAGCCCGGATTCCAGGCCATCTTTCTCCACCTTCGCACGAATCTATGTAGAAATGGACTTCACCAAAGGCTTCCCAGCTGAAATAATTCTTCAGGGCAAGGACTACTCAAGGAACCAAAAGCTCGATTATGAGAATCTCAGTTTTAGGTGTAGGAACTTCTTTGCAACGGGGCACATAGCCCGAAACTGTGACAAATTACCCGGAAAAAAAAGGGCGCCCAAGAGCCAAAGACCCACCTGGTGGACGAGAGCTCAATCGGAGTTGCACGCTGAAAGCAAGGCCCATGGAAAGGCAAAAGAAGCAGAAACCGAAGCCGAAATCAAAGACCCCGATAAAGGGGAAGCTCAGGTAGAAGCCAGTCCCAAGTCGTCAATCCAGCCAGACCCCCGGAATTCAAGCTGGGTTGATCTAGCTGACGAGGAAGATCCTCTAGGCCCGACATAAAATCACTCTCAGGACCAAAGCATGGAATGGCTGACGGTGTCGAAAAAGAAAAAAAACTTCCAAGCTAGAAATGATGTAATAACGCGAAGCCGCTCTGGATCGCTAAAATAATTTTGGCTCCCAAACTTTGTCGTATGTTAAGATCTTTAGGCATTTGGTTTCATCTTTACAAGGAACTAGTTTCGATGTACCGAACCCAGTGGCATGCCCACTGTTTTTAATATAAAAATCCTCTAACCGTTTCTGTCAAAAAAATAATAATAATAATGATAAAATTAAAATTAAAATATTTATAAAGCATTGAATTTGTGAAAAAAATAACATAATAATAACTTACAAGTTTTCATTTCTATAGAAGAATCTCTTCCTCCATTTTAATATCTTCATTAATATTATTAGTTTAGAGGGATCAAATTTTTTGAGGCGCAAACTTTTTTTAGAGTGCAAAACTTGAGAAAAGGTTAAAAATTTGCACCTAGAAAAATTTATTGTTATTCCACCTAAATTTTTATTTATTTATTGTTATTATTTTAATGTTTTATTTTACATAAACATCTCCTCCATATTGAGTTGTAGAGTGGCTATCCACAAAAAAAAATGATTTATATGAAAATAAAATGATTTATAAAATATTAAAATTTTACTTTTGTCAATCCAAAAATAATAACTTTCAAATAAAGTTTTATTTTTCATATAATAATCTTCTCCTTTATTTTAATATAAAAAATTGATATTTTAATTGTGATTTAAAATTTGGTCATTTCTTCAACAAACAAATTATTATAGTATTTCTATTTGTTATATATATATATATTAAGGTGACAAAGCTTATCATAATTTAGTTGTCAATTAAAATTGAGATTACTCTTATTAGCTACTATTCATCAATGCAAGGTTATGTATCAGGGTGATTTAAGCAAAACCATGTCATCTAAAAAGACTTCCTAACGAAGTAAACTTTCACTCTTGCTAGATGTCNAATTTAGTTGTCAATTAAAATTGAGATTACTCTTATTAGCTACTATTCATCAATGCAAGGTTATGTATCAGGGTGATTTAAGCAAAACCATGTCATCTAAAAAGACTTCCTAACGAAGTAAACTTTCACTCTTGCTAGATGTCCTTGAATCTCAGAGGAAGACAATCTCTTAACCAATCAAAAGTAATTCTAGGTCATAGTTGTGGCTACCTCTAATAAGGTCATGTGTTTTTTAGTACATCTAGCCTTAATTCTATACATAAGACCAGATATTGTGATTGTAGTTTAACCTTTTACCCAATTTAACATGTGATGCCTCATTTGCTCTATACAACTTATGTGATATTGACACTATGGTGGTAATCACTTCTTTTTAAATAAAATAAAAACAAATCCATTGTATTGCCATGGGGAGATTTACATGAAAAAAAACTTTTATCAACTTTTAATTTGTTTGGCTGTCTAAATTCATCCTCAATTCCATATGTACAAAATTATAATTTATAATTTATCCATCTCATTTTTATTTGGAAGCACAATAAATTCATGAGCATATATTATATGGATGCCATGCCACCATCTTGTTTAGGTTAACTTAAGTACTTGTATCATTTGGTGCAGTCTTTTGGGTGCACAACCTTGTCAAATGATGAAAACCTTTGAGCAACACCCTAACCTTAATAATCATACATATGGTCAATAAAGAAGCAAACCAAATGCCACTTTTTTTATTATTTAAATTTTTGATTAAATAAAAATTAAAAGTTTTAATTCATTTCAAAACAATTTTTTCACGATTATTAAAAAAAATTAAAAAATGAATGTATCTTAACCAATTAGAAAATAAAAAAAACAATGTATTCATGTAAAACTTTATCTATAATAACTACGTTTTATTAAGAAAAAAAAAAAAACTATAAAATTTGTATGGAATTTTAAAAATTACACAATTTTGGATTCATTTATGTTTTATTAGGGATTGACTGTGTTTATAACTTCATTGGTTAAGGTAAACAATATTAAAATAAATATGTACAAATCAAAATAGCATAATCTATAGGTGTCCTCACATGTGCATGCCAAAAGATTTGAAAGTTTGATACAAATCAATCCAAACATTGCATGCCAATGGACTTGAAAGTTTGATACATGTCAATCCAAACATGATGGGTAGGCACAATCTATCCGTGGAACGTATCAAATCTTTCACATATAAGTTAGTCTCAATGGTAGTAGAAAATGTGGAGGCCCACAATTTTGCATAAATTATTAAAGAGTTGAGTACCATTAATAAAATGACGGGTCTTGGCAATGTGGAGGCACACAATTTTGCATATATTATTAAAGAGTTGAGTACCATTAATAAAATGACGGGTCTTGGCCAATGACTTAGATGAAAGCCTTGTTTTATCTAACTTTTTAGGTGAACATTATTTTTCCTATTTACTTGAAAATTTCAAATCTAAAATTTTATGAGGCATGTTTTACAATCTTAGTGATTAATAATTGCTAATTTAAAAAGTATTAAAATATTAAAAAAAACATATAGAAGGTTGGAAGTCATGATTTACTTTTTTAATGGTTTTAAATTAAGTTTATGTCATCATTCTATATGTATGATTTGAAAGTAACATTAAGATAAAAAAAAAATTAATTATTTAAACAATTGTATTTTTAGTTTTATAACTTTTTAGTTCATGATTGCAAATACTATTATTAAATTTTTTATTCACTAAATAAGATGAGACCAAAACCTATTGCTTTTAAATTTCATCATCATTGATTTCTTCATTATAATCTTTAAAATAAAATCATACCTTAAAAATAATATATGTAATTATATAAATTAACCTATAATACATACCAGTTATTAAGTTTATTAGGATTTACATTCTCTTTTTTCAAAATGTACAAATTTTTTTTTAGAGTTATGGTAAGTGGTCTTCATCAAAATAATGAATTTACTTCAAATAACATTATTTTACTTTTTTTTCCAAGAAAAAATAACTCAAGATTATATTAAAAATATAATTTCATTTACATCGCAAGCTCCTACGAGCTAAGAGTCAGGAAGAGCAGGCCGCTCTTGACAGAGAAACAGTGGCCAAAAAAGGATCGGATCCAGAATTGAAACAGCCCCACCGAGAACAATATCCACGCTGACACCGAGCAGGAAAAGGACCTGTGCGAACAGGCCAGAAAACAATATGCTAAAACATCAACGAAGAGAGCAGGAGCCAAGATCAGACAAAACATTATTTTACTTGCATTATTGTATGAGTCTCATTAACAACATTAGTATGAAAACTTCTCATTTAATCGTTTAGGAAGTATGCTAGTTTAATAGAGTGTTTAACTCATTTTTATTATTTATATCTATGCTCCCATTTTAAAAGAAATTAATAAAATGATAAAAATATATATAATATTCAATTTACCTTACATTTTTATGTTGTAGAGAAAATATAAAAACAAAATACATATCTTAATACACTATTCTATATTAAAAAAAATTATATTAAAAATATTTTAAACCGTCATAAAAAAAATTTAAATTAAATACTTTAGGATAGGTAAGGCGAGGTATTTATAAGATCTCTTAAAGAAGGTATCTCTAATGGGATATTTCATCCTCATTCATTTATTATAGTCTACCATCCGTCAAGGTGTCATTTAATGTGTAAACAAGATATTTCATTCTCATTTATTATTGTCACCTTACCAGTGTTATAATACACCAATACCATGTAAACATGTCATTCAAACCTGCTTTCGTCCAATAATAACAACGGCGGCAGTAACTGGTTTTTGTTGTTCAGAACTGCTTTGTTGAATGCTCATAACTACGCCTGACAAGTTGACAACTTACAGTAGACGGGGTAGACGAAGGGTAGATCAATATTAATCCATGAAGAACTGTTGGTGTGACCTTCACTCAAGATTATCTGTACAACGTTGCTTCTTTGAATGACAGCACATGTCCATTCTTTGACTACTGCATGTACGATGTGGCTCTTTGCTTTTCACATTTTAATATATGTGAAGGTACCACTTAATATTGCTTCTGGGAATGACAACACATGCCCATGCTTGGAGTATTGGGCAGGTGAGGTGTGGCCCTTCGTCGACAGCACAGACCCATGCTTGGAGTGGGAGTGGGTCGGTGAGGTAGGGCTTAAAGTCTTTCACATTTTAATACATGTCAGGGCATGGGCTGGTAACGTCCTTCGCACGGGTCTATTTAATAGAGTGCAAGTTCAAGTTCTCCTGTCAATCTGAAACAGCAGGTTTCTTCCCGACGTTTTCATTTGAGGGGTCGTGGATCTGATATTACGGTTTTCATAAAATACAATTTCATTTGCAGTATCTGATTCCAGCTGAAATCCGGATTATTAGAGTTAAAAGATGGAAACCTTCTCTGGCGGATTCATCACTGCCCTCATGGTGAGCGCGGCTATAATATGGTACTTGACCAAATCGAGAAAAAACAAAGGCGGTCCTGTGAATTGGCCAGTTGTGGGCATGCTGCCTTCGCTGCTATGGAATCTGAGCAACGCATACGAATGGGCAACAGAAATAGTGAATCGCAATGGTGGAACATTCGCTTTCAAGGGACCTCTCGGGAGCAAGCACTTGTTCGAAGTCGTGACATCCAGCCCGTCAAATCTAGAATACATTCTCAAAGACGATTTCGTCAATTTCCCCAGAGGCCCCAGCTTCAAGTCTGTTTTCTTCGATATCTTTGGAGACGGTCTGTTTGTGGCAGATGACGAGCTGTGGAAGAGGCAGAGAAAGCCCGTGGCCATAGCCATGAGCAACACCAGTTTCCGCGATCAGAATTTAAATCAGATACAACGATCAATCGTGGAAAGACTCATTCCAGTCCTGGAAGAATCGTGCAAGAAGAAATCTTCGTTGGATATACAGGACATTTTCCTTCGCTTGAACTTCGATATCATATGTTTGGCTATAGCGGGCAAAGACACCGGGTTTCTCTTGCCCGATCTTCCAGAGGTTCCCTTTGCCAGGGCCTTTGATGAAGCCATCGAGTCTTGCACTTACCGTCTCATTATTCCTCCGTTTGTATCAAAAGTGATGAAGTTTCTCAATGTTGGCTTTGAGAGAAAGCACAGAAGAGCCATGGGTATAATACTTGAGTACGCTTCAGAGCTTGTGAGTTTCAAAATAGCGGAGCTGAAGAAAATGAGCAATGAAAAACGCGCACAGTGTGGAGACATCTTGTCTACTTTTATCCACCTGGAGACACAGGAAGGGCGTTCTCCTTCTCTGAAATCTGTGCGCGATTTATGTCTCAGCATAATTCTTGCTGCCAGAGATACGTCTTCTCTGGCGTTATCATGGTTCTTCTGGCTGCTAAACCAACATCCAGATGTAGAGACAAAAATTATGTCGGAACTCTACGAGATCTTGAAGGCTAAGTTCAGTAATAACCCTTACGATATCAATACTCTTCGCTTTAGTCACGATGATCTGAAAGGCATGCAATATTTGCATGCCGCTCTGTCTGAAGCTATGAGGCTCTATCCTCCTGTTCCCGTCAGCTACAGGCAAGCTGTACGCGACGTATTTTTACCGGATGGGACTCATGTGAACAAGGGCTCAAAGCTTCTGTATTTCATTTATGCCACCAACAGGATGGAAAGCGTGTGGGGTAAGGATTGCATGGAATTCAAGCCGGAGAGATGGATTAATCGAGACGGGAATTGCATGAAGGAATCGGATTACAAGTATCCCGTCTTCAATGCCGGTCCTCGGCTGTGCCTGGGAAGGGAGACAGCTTACTTCAATATGAAGTGTGTGGCCGCTCATGTTCTTCTGCGTTACCGAATGATAATCGATCCCGAGCATCCTGTGAAGCCCAAGTTCGGTCTCACTATCTTCATGGAACATGGCCTCCGTGTCACGTTACTTCCAAAAGAAGTTGTTCCGCCGCAAAATTAGGGGATCGGCTAACGTAACACCACCACCAGACTGAATAATAGCATGAACTCAAAGGAGAGTTGTAGATCCTATATAGCATGGCTTGACGTTATTATAATTTCTTTATAGTTGAGCTTGTTCAAGTCCTTTTCATTTGTGTAATAAGAATATAAACTAGCACAGCCGCTAACTTGGGGCTGAGAACGCCGAAAGGTATGGGTGCCCTCAATATAAAATGTTTGTGGTAATTTGTAATTTGTATAAAATGTTTGTGGTAATTTGTAATTTGTCTGTGGTAATATGAAACATTTCGTTGTAATGTAAGAAAGTTATAAATAATAAATTTGATCCATTGATTTTGGAGGACGACTAAGAATATGTCAGCATCTTCAATGCATAGCCATCAGATTAGCGTTTAAAGTTAAATAAGGTTAAAAAATCATTAATTGTGCCTATTATCAATAGGTGTAGGCCTTTCAACATAATTATTTGCCATTTTTATGAGAATGTTGTCAACATTAATACCCATCACTATCCATGAATCTATATTACTAATGATTTTAATGAGAATTATTGTAATTGAAAATGGATACTCATCATGATCCAATACAAGTATTAATCTCATCATGATCCAATACAAGTACTAAACAAGAGTAACTCAACCTTTTTCGAGGTATACGCAACAACACTAACACTAGTCTTTTAGAAATGAGTTTGGCCTTCTCCTTTAGATATGAATTTTGGCCTCCAAGTGGAATATAAGTAAATTTATAAGTGGAATATATATGAATTTTGGTCTCCCGTGCAATATAAGTGTGGAATATAGGTATTATTATGATTATAGATATTATTATGTCCTTCAAGTGGATTATGGGTATTATTATGAGTTTTGGCTTTCAAGTGGAGTATGGGTATCATTATGAGGTCTAGTGTGTTATGGATGGTTTTCAAGGCATTCATCTTAAGTGTGTATGAGGTCTGAATTATGTATGAGTTTTGGTTTCCAAGTGGAGTATGGGTATCATTATGAAGTCTTGTGTGTTATGGATGGGTTTCAAGGCATTCATCATTGTCAAGGGAGGAAAATAAAACCCTTTGGCCCTAGATGAAGCTTTTAGGGACTAAAGACCATAAACAATGCCCTAATCCACATAACATATCCTCTATAGGGAATCATTGTCCTTCAAGTGAGAGATACATCTACAACATTCAATCTAAATTTTATATTAAGTCGATAACTAAACAATTTATTTATAATTTAATTGAAAACAAATTTCATGGTGAAATAGGAAGGAAAATACCTCAATGTCTATTTGATTCATTTGATTTATGTAGTGTGGCCCTATCAAATTTCCACTTGCCTCAAAATAGGTTTTAATCCTCTTAGCGAACTCAGAATAGCCTATCCGATTACCTAGCTCCATGAAACCTTGGGTTTACTAGCCCTTCATGCCCAAAGATCCAAGAACAACAACCATCCCAACCAAATTGGTATCTTAGTAATCCAAAATAGTTCAATGCAATAGCTCCAAAACAATGCAACCTTATTTCCTCCTTCCATAAAGTGTTTTTCTCGCGAGATATAATAACCACTCCACATCCCTTTCTCATCTTTATTTACCATATTCTCATCCCCATTTTTCAAAGGCTCCTCAACCACCCTCATTAATGATCAACCTCTCCTATATTTTTGGAAAATGTTAATTAAACTAAAATAATCAAAGAATTACATAAAATAATAATAAAATAGACTCCAAAGTTTTTCTTGTCATGCTAAGCTTATAAATATAACTTGACAATTTTTCCCAAAATTTATTACAACCAACTATATCCATTTAATTCATCGTACCAACCAATAATCAAAGTCTAGGAGGGAATTTAATGCTATTAGATATTCATGTATGCATAATTTCCATAATCATTAAACCATTAATTATGTAGTTAATAACCTAGATGGTAATTAATACATCAAGTTGTTGTGCTAGCGTACATGTGCAGTACAGTTTGCAGGTGTAGCTAGCATACACATGTCTTGTGTGTGTACTAATAACTAGCATACCCCTAAGCAGAGGAATGAGAATGCCGAAGTAATTTGAGGGAAGTTTTCACACTAATGTTGTTAATGGGAATCATACATATATTGCAAGTAAAATGATGTTATTTGAAGTTAGTTCATTATTTTTATGAGAACCACTTATAAAAACTCTCAAGTTGGTGAAAATTTTGTTTGTTTTGAAAAGAGGGAGTGTAAATCTTGTTAGACTCAAAAACTTGATATATATTCTAGGTTAAATTCTATAATTACATGTATTATCTTTAAGTTATGATTTTATTTTAAATATTATAATGATAAAACCGATGATGAAATTTAGAAGTAATAGGTTTTGGTCTCGTCTCATTTGGTGAATAAAAAATTTAATAGTAATATTTGCATCCATGGATTAAGAAGTTATAAAACCTAAAATACATTTGTCTAGTTATTTTTAATATCCTAATGTTACTTTAAAGTCACACACATATTTATAGTTTTTTTTAATATCCTAATGTTACTTTAAAGTCAACACACATATTTATAGAACGATGACTTAAACTTAATTTAAAACCATAAAACAAACAAACCATGACTTCCAACTCTACAAAGGCTTCTATATTTTTTAGTATTTTAATACTTTTCAAATCAACAATTATCAATTATCGAAATTGTAAAACATGTCTATAAAATTTAAAATTTAAAATTTGAAATTTCCAAATAATTAGACAAAAGAATATTCACCCAAAAGGCTAGATAAAACACAGGTTTCAACTATACAATTTACCAAGAAACATATTTTTACTAGACCTACTCAATTCATTAATGATTTATGCAAAATTGTGGGCCAAGAGCCAACATTTTCTTCTACCATTGAGAGTGCATCCACATTTGAGGATGCCCATACATTATGGCATTTTGATTTGTACATATTTATTTTAATTTCATTTACCTTAACGAGTGGAAGCTATAAACACAAGCAATCCTTAATAAGACAGAGATGAATCCAAAACTATGAAACCTTCAAAATTCCATACAGATTTTATACCTATAGTGATTGGGATCACTCTTGATTTTTTAATTGTATTTTTTCTTAATAAAACATAGTTATTACATATACGACATAAGTTAGCTTTTTAAGGCTAGATAATTTTTTACCCAAATTCTTCTTTTGTTTATTTTAAATTGGTTAAGATACATTCATTTTTTAAGAAGTGTGAAAAAAGTGTAAAATTTCTAAATTTTTTATCAATAAAATTTCTATCCATTAAATGTAACTATAAATTTTACAAAATAAATTTTTCTTATTAAAAAAAAATTATTAATTTATTTTGAATCTTATACTTACTCTAAATTCTTCTTACAATTTAGCTGCTGCTATCTCCACTTTGTGGATCTCTTAAGTGCTAGTGAGATATGGGTATCATTATTACATTTTCTACAGTAGGGATGTGTCTCAAAACCTTATTGACTATGGTAGGGGGAGAAATATCGGGAATTATATAACCTAAACAAAGATTCTTGGGCTAATGGGGAATGATGAAAGCCTTGAGCTACAACACAAACCATCTGAAAAGGGAATTTTGCATATCAGTGGGATAGGAGTGCCATTAAGATTTTTGGTGCAATAAGGATGGGTCTCGGGGATGGGTTTTGTGCACCAAGGATGGGTCTAAGAGTCTTGACCATGGTAAGAGGAGGAAATAAAGGGATTCACGTCCTATATAAATATTTTAAGGATTGAGTCCATGAACCTCGCTCAAAGCACCACATACATTATAACACTTTGTAAGGTCCTAATCATTTAATAGGTGCTATAATTTACAACTTTACTTGTCTATCCTTGTGTTTTCTATTTATAAACAATTTACTCTAATATACTCTTAACAATACACAAAATTCTAAAGTTGGTCACTGTTAAATATATATTTAGGCCATGAACTAACTTTCTATTGTGGTTGCCCTGAATATTTTTACATCAATTAATCTTAAATACATAATATAATAACTAAACAATTTATTCATAATTTAATTGAAAACAAATTTCATGGTGAAATAGGAAGGAAAATACCTCAATGTCTATTCGATTTATGTAGTGCAGCCTTATCAAATTTCCACTTGCCCCAAACTAGGTTTTAATCCTATCAGCCAACTAGGAATAACCTATCCGATTACCTAGCTCCATGAAACCTTGGGTTTACTAGCCCTTCATGCCCAAAGATCCAAGAACAACAACCATCCAACCAAAGTGGTATCTTAGTAATCCAAAATAGTTCAATGCAACAGCTCCAAAACAATGCAACCCTATTTCCTCCTTCCATAAAGTGTTTTTCTCGCAAGATATAATAACCACTCCACATCCTTTTCTCATCTTTATTTATCATATTCTCATCCCCATTTCTCAAAGGCTCCTCAACCACCCTCATTAATGATCAACCCTCCTAGATTTTTGGAAAATGTTAATTAAACTAAAATAATCAAAGAATTACATATAATAATAATAAAATAGACTCCAAAGTTTTTCTTCTCATGCTAAGCTTATAAATGAAACTTAACAATTTTTCCCAAAGTTTATTACAACCAACTATATCCATTTAATTCATCGTACCAACCAATAATCAAAGTCCAAGAGAGAATTTAATGCTACTAGATATTTATGTATGCATAATTTCCATAATCATTAAACCATTAATTATGTAGTTAATAACCTAGATGGTAATTAATACATCAAGTAGTTGTGCTAGCGTACATGTGCAGTACAGTATGCATGTGTAGCTAGCATACACATGTCTTGTGTGTGTACTAATAACTAGCATATCCCTAAGCAGACGAATGAGAATGCCGAAGTAATTTGAGGGAAGTTTTCACACTAATGTTGCTAATGGGAATCATACAGATATTTCAACTAAAATGATGTTATTTGAAGTTAGTTCATTATTTTTATGAGAACCACTTATAACAACTTTGAAGTTTGTTTTGAAAAGAGGAAGTGTAAATCCTCGTAGACTCAAAAACTTGATATATATTCTAGGTTAAATTCTATAATTACATGTATTATCTTTAAGTTATGATTTTATTTTAAATATTATAATGATAAAACCGATGATGATGGGATTTAAAAGTAATAGGTTTTGGTCTCGTCTCATTTGGTGAATACAATTTTTAATAGTAATATTTGCATCCATGGATTAAGAAATTGTAAAACTAAAAATACATTTGTCTAGTTTTTTTTGATATCCTAATGTTACTTTAAAGTCACACACATATTTATAGAATGATGACCTAAACTTAATTTAAAACCATAAAACAAGCAAACCATGACTTCCAACTCTACAAAGGTTTCTATATTTTTTAGTATTTTAATACTTTTCAAATCAACAATTATCAATTATCGAAATTGTAAAACATGTCTATAAAATTTGAAATTTGAAATTTCCAAATAATTAGATAAAAGAATATTCACCCAAAAGGCTAGATAAAACACATGTTTCAACTATAGGATTTACCAAGAGACATCTTTTTACTAGACGTACTCAACTCATTAATAATTTATGCAAAATTGTGGGTCAAGAGCCAACATTTTCTTCTACCATTGAGAGTGCATCCACATGTGAGGATGCCCATACATTATGGCATTTTGTTTTGTACATATTTATTTTAATTTTATTTACCTTAATGGGTGGAAGCTATAAACACACAATCCTTAATAAGACAGAGATGAATCCAAAATTGTGCAACGTTTAAAATTCCATACAAATTTTATACTTACAGTGATTGGGATCACTGTTTATTTTTTAATTGTATTTTTTCTTAATAAAGCATAATTATTACATATAAGACATAAGTTCGTTTTTTAAGGCTAGATAAATTTTTACCCAAAATTTTCTTTTGTTTATTTTAAATTGGTTAAGATACATTCATTTTTTAAGAACTCTGTGTTAGCATTGATAATCACCCTCATACTGCTAGAGGATAAGCCTAATACCCATCAAAAAGTAAATGTATTGAAATGGTTTGAGTAGGTGGATCAGTAAGACTACAGAGAAAGGAAAAGATAACAGAGGGTGCTGCACATCAGTCCTCGATCGTTGGGCTATGGAGTCATAAGTATCATGCTAATGAAGGCATTTAAACTGCCTATCAAAAAAATGATTTATATGGTGATGAGGAGAAGGAAGACATAAAATGTCTGAGTGATAAACGATGAAACATGGGCAAGATGACAACATATCCTCTACCGCCTCAAGAATCCATAGATTAAAGATGCTACTTTCAGATGAGAATAAAAACATAAAATTTCTGAGTGATGAACCATGAAAGATGGGCAAGATGACAATAGATCCTCTACCGCCTCAGGAATCCATAGATCAAATAGATTACATCCAGACAAAAAGAAAAACAACAAGCGTCTTAGTGATGAACCATGCAAACTGGGAAAGATGAAGACATATCCTCTACCACCTCAGGAATCCATAGATCAGAGAGATTACATCCAGAGAAGAAGAAAAACATCAGGCGTCTGAGTGATGAACCATGAAAAATGGGCAAGATGACAGTGGATCCTCTACCACCTCATGTCACAACCCCGTTGTGGCCTAATAGATTTTTTGCCTTTTCTCGAGGGACAGAATCCCCGAAGACCCTATGGGGCTTAGCACAGGTTGCAGACGCCACCTTTGCCTTGACAGAGTCTCTGCGCAACCTCTTGGTCTTAAGGATTGTTCAGTTTCTTTTATGAGCCGAAACAACTTCTTTTGATTCCCAGCTGGAATCTCCTTCCAATCAATCCACAGGTCCTTTCAGAAGCTCCCCTGTGCGAGCAGGACTAGGCGCGAGCTCCACCCTCTCCGAGCGACCACAGTGCTATGACCAAGGCCTAACCCCAAAAGGTACTTATCGCAACTCGCAATCTCGCGAGTTCGTGAGTTGAAACTCCTAACTCTTCCTTCCCAATCTCACGATACCCGATATCACGAAATGGGTATAGTTTCTGTCTGTTAGTGCCCTCTGCGCGTGACCACCGGCTAGGCTAAATGCTACCTCTCATCGTGACTTCGCAAGTCGAAGGGTTGAGTCTCCATGCTCTTCCCGTGCGAACCTCTGAAACTTGGAAGTCAACGAGGGTTGACCTTCCTTTCACACTTCTCGTAACTCGCCACTTTGCGAGTTGTAGTGTCGAGCTCCCATGCTCGTATCTCGCGAATCCCCGAGACGTGTGAAGTCAATGGAGTGTTGACTCCTTTTCCCAGGCGATGCGTGTCCGCCTTTCAACCACGCGGGCCCCACCTTGTGGTTCTGCCATGTGTCCACACTCGTGCCTCAGCTCTCGACACTTCGCAACTTCTGATGTCGAGCAGAGGTTCTCTCAACCTCCGAACCTCCGAATGCGTGATGCGCGTGATGAAGCTCTTGATCCAACGATCCTCCCTTGACTTGGATCCAATGACTATCCTTGCCCCTCGCGATTTCGCCACTCGCGACTTGGAGCACCCAACTCTTGGGCTCTCACCTTGCGAACCTCCGAGTTGGCGAGATCTCTCGATCTTTGCCACCTGTCTTCCTCAGATGGACGGTCCTGATCTTCTCGTGACTTCGCCACTCGCAAAGTCTAGGCGCTTACCTCTGTGAGTCCCAGTGCCCGAATCTTTGAAACGGATGATTCTGCGACACGCGTCCTCCCGCAGACGGATGACTCAGATTCTTTCACAATTTCACGATTTCTGATGTCAAGTGCCCAGACTCTCATCCTCCGGACTTCCAAACTCCCAAATGTCGATATCCCGATACAACCCCTTCGGGACTTTTGCTCTGCTTCTCTTCGCGTGAGGTTTTAAACCTCATGCAACTCTCGACAGATCCAACGGCTAATGGCCGTTTAGACCAAGATTTGACAGCTCAGACCTGTCCCACGCTGTACACTCTCCTGCTGCTCCCTGGACGTGGAAAAACCAATGGTCCAGATACTCCCACGGACCTTGGGGATCTACGGTCCCAATTTCTTTTCTACTCACAAGGATAAAGGAAAAAGGGGTTAAGGCATTTAATGCCATCGTCTCTTCCTCCAACCTAATGGTCGTGAATGACCGTAGATCTTCCGATGGGATCTCGTCCGTCAATCGATTCTTATCCACACGCTCCCGTTTCGAGATTTCGCGGGTCG
>SNQJ01S0103852.1:15993-37664 GCA_010110895.2 Picea sitchensis
AGGTGAGATGCCACAGAAAGTGAAAAATTATAAATTGGAAACAGACGGAATACTTCTATACAAAAACAGAATGTATGTACCTAATGTCCAAGACTTGAAACGTATGATTTTGCATGAAATGCATAATGTGCCTTATGCAGAGCACCCTAGATATCAGAAAACCATGGTAGCAGTCAAGAGCCATTACTTTTGGCCAGGTATGAAGAAAGAGATTGTTGAATACATCGCCAAATGTATGGAGTGCCAGAAAGTTAAAGCTGATCATAGGCACCCAATGGGGTTGCTGCAATCTTTACCCATTCTTGAGTGGAAGTGGGAAGTGGTGACAATGGAATTCACCACAGGATTTCTCAGAACAGGAAAGCAACACGATTAAATTATGGTGGTGGTGGACAAGCTTACGAAAGTTGCCCATTTCATTCCATCAAAGAATACTCACAAGGCATCAGATGTTGTCGACATCTTTGTGAAGGAAATAACACGATTTCACGGAATCCCTCAGACAATTGTGTCTGACAGAGACCCAAAATTTACCTCAAAATTTTGGAAGGGGTTGTTCAAAGGATTCATAATGAATCTGAACTTCAACATAACTTATCATCCTGAGTCTGATGGACAGACAGAGAGGGTGAACAGAATAATAGAAGACATGCTAAGAATGTATGTGATGGACAAACCATCGAAATGGGAAGACTACCTACATTTGGTAGAATTCTCCTACAATAATGGGTATCAAGCATCCTTGAAGATGACCCATTTGAAGCACTTTATGGCAGAAAGTGAAATACTCCAGTAAGCTGGGATAATCTAGTTGACAGGGCAGTAGTTGGGCCAGAGTTTCTCAAGGAAATGGAAGAACAGATGCTAAAAATTAAGCATGATTTGAAAGTTGCCCAAGAAAGGCAGAAAAGTTATGCTGATAAGAACAGAATCCACAGAGATTTTAAAGTGGGAGATCATGTTTTCCTGAAAGTAAAATCCAATAAAAGTTCCCTGAAGCTGGGAAACTACGCCAAGTTGTCAGCAAGATTTTGTGGACCATTTGAAATCCTAGAAAGGATTGGGCCAGTTGCGTATATGCTTGCATTACCTGCATCCATGACTACACATAATGTGTTTCATGTTTCATTGCTTAAGAAATATATACCTAATGCTAATCATGCAATTGATTGGAATGTGATTTAGGTGGAGAAAGAAGGTGTCCTGCAAGTGCATCCTATGTGCATATTGGATTGGAAAAGCAAACAACTCTGGAATCGATCCATAGGGATTGTAAAGGTCCAGTGGACCTGGTACAATCCTGAGGATGCGACTTGGGAACATGAAGATTCTATGCGGGCAGAATATCCACATCTTTTTGAAGGTTTTGGAAATCTTTTTGATGTTGTGTAAAAGCTGCACTGAGGACAATGAAAAAATAAGGGGAGGTGATTGTAATATCCCCAAGGACGAGCCTTGTTGTAATCATGTTTATGAATTGTAAATCATGTTTTGTAGGCTGGTGAGCCAAGTATTGATAAGTTGGTGCTTATGTGTTTATTAGGCCAGAGAGCCTAAGTGTTAAAGGCCAGAAGCCTGTTTTTGTATATGTAATATGAAGAACATTAATAAAGATTAAACATCGCTACGTGTAGACCAACCATGAAGAAAGATTGATGGGGGAACAAGCTTCCACAAGGTGGGTAAGGGAAAGGGGGCTGAAAGGTTGGAAAGAGAGGCTAAGTGTTGAGCCTAGGGGCTAAGCTTAGGGGCTTAAGTTCTTGGGAATAATAATTTATTATTATTCCAAAAGCTATGTGAAATGCATGTTTTTATCCTAAGTTCCTAAAAGGGGGAACGTGTGCCAAAGGGAAAGCATGCTGATGGAGAGCATGCAGCCTCATGAGTGACATGTGTCAACCTAGGCATATGCAATTTAACCCAAGAATTGAACCATGATGGGGGTTCATCCTCCATTCGGTCGTCAGTTGTCTAAACCGAGGGATCTCAGCGTCTGAGTTATGTAAGCCTCACGCAGCTCTGAAACCCGAAGCCTATGATGTTTTCTTGAGAAGCTGATACATCCTCTGCATGAACTATTGATTCTGTGTTCAACCTCTGCGTGAATTGCTTGTCATGCATACTGCAAACAGATGTTACCTGAATTGTGTTGTTTTTTAGTGGTATGTTGTCGTTTCCTGTTGCCACACCCCGTTTTCCTGTTGTTGTTGTCACCCGTGAGTTAACCCAAGATGTTGCCATTGTTGTTGTCCTAAACTTGTGGGAATTGAATTGGAAACTGGTGGAAGAACCGGGTTGTCAGGCCCGTGGTAGAAGAGGCGGGTTTTCAGGCCTATGAGCAACTCTCTCCAGGTGAGGGACTCTACTGGGGGAGTGGTTTTCTTCCAGAGAGAGTCCAGCACCAGCTACAGAGCTCTGAGAATTCCTGATATGGCATGTTGCCGAGACCAGAGGGGAGGTGAAGCATCAATATATTGTTCTTGTGAAGGTGTATACTCCCGAGCGGAACAGGCATGTGGGGAATGAGCGTCCGTGAGTAGTGGGCATAAGAAGGCTCCTGGAGAGAATCCTTATGATTGCTCTGTGCAATTTTCTTGTAACCTTAGCCTAGTATAGGATTCCATTGCCTTGGGTGGAGCTTAGTCCCAGCTCGGGGGTGACCCACTACTGAGCATGATGAGCAGCGTGGTCTAAGTCTAGGAGGTTCGTGGAAGGTTTGCACGTGGTTGGTGGAGTTACTACAGTTACAAAGATAAGTATATGCATGTGTTTGATTTCGATAAGAATGCATGTCTGTGATGCTTGCAATATTATCATGTATTCCGTTGCAATGATATTTACTGTTAATTCCATTAATTTTGTATGTTAGCAGTAATTATATGTTTACTCTGTGTTAAGCCATTTAACTTCATTTAAATGCATACTACATAAGTATGAGAATGTTTCCGCATAGTAGCGTTGCCTGGCAAGTGGGTTGATGGCCGAGGACGTTACAACTATATACCTATAGGTGACATGTATAATAACATATAAACCCAAACTTCATGAAATTTAATAGATATTAATCATACTATATTAAATTACTTTGGCCATGTGCACTTCCAATATTACCGATTCATTCACTGATTGGTTCTAAGAGGTACCATTAGGTATGGATAGCAGAACAAGAGCACCACTCCACTAGTTAAGGAGGATACAGTTACACCTTTTGGTGGAAATAATTCCCCCTCCAACAACTGAATTACTTTGACACCTTCAGAAGGTAGGGCATGTAAAATGATTTAGAAATCTGGACTGTACTAAGTGCAACCACGTGAGAGGGACCACTGCAATTTCTTTTTTTGTTTCCAACTTGTGAACTCTGTTACCTCTTTCATCATTAAATTATTTGTATTGATAATTGGGTTGTGGACTCGGTTAGTGAATAAAAAAATTATAATATATTTACATAGTTATCAAATATTATTTTAATAAATATTTAGAAGGCAATAAACATAATAAAAAAATTATCCTCCTTAGTTGGAGCATGCTTTAGCATAGGGCACCTTTTTTTCCACATATGAAATCAATGCATTTTGAATATATGCGAGGCAAAAAAAACATGTATGCTTAGTTCATTTAACAATAATATTAATTGATTACGACACACTTACATTAATAATGTAATGTAAAAAGTGTATATAACAACAATTCATTATGTAAATAAATTCAATTATAATATAATTACATTATGTTTTATTTTGGTTTTCTTTCGAGGTTGTGAGCTTGAATCGGTAGATGATGGAGCGAACGAGTCCCCAATCCAAAAAACAGTGTCGCCATGTGTGTAACTGCCACCTCGTTCAGGTCTAGGGTTTGAGTTTCAGTTTGACTTACCACACAATTCTTCTTGAGAGGTCATAATTTGAGTTGGTGAATGTAGTTATGAAATTTTTGTTTAATTTTGAATTTATCAAAATGAGATGAGATACTATTTTCTTCATGGAGCAAGGATGAACCCATGGTAAGGTATTATTCTCCCAACTAAAATATAAAGCAATGAATGCATACAAAACTCCCAACTTTGTGATTGTTTATCCATTGAGCATTGGTGTCCAACTAAGTGCTCTATTTCCATATATTGTTAATTTCTTTGTGTCTTAATATGTTTTACTCGGTCTCAACACCTTTATCCAGCCAATGCGTGGGTTAGACTTATGTTGGTATTTGACGTGCCCATGCCCATCCCTTTTTCTAGGCCCGTAACTCGTTGGATCGATTTCATTCTATAAATAGTTTTTTTATGGATGCCCTTAGGTTAGTGCTTAATTATCTACAATACATTGATACTTATTGTACATAGAGAAACAATTCTCGCATTGAGATTTACAACAACAATCTTAGCATTGAAATTCAAATCAATGTTGTCAAAGATTTTCAGTAAGGACATCACCACTGCAGTGGCACTTGTTTTTGTAAGGCATATGAGGAGCTACATAATTTTCAAAACCAAGTAGAGATGTGAAAAATATCAAAGGTTATGCTTGGAAATAAAGTGTCCACACTTGCACTTTCTTAAAAAGAGAGTCTCCTTTTAAACATATTACATTTTCTAATCTCAATACCACCTATAGTTATGAAAATTTCAAATCACTTCTATTTTATTTCACTCGACCATTAACAAGTGTCATAATGGAGTGCAAGAGATGCCAAACTTTCTTTAAATTTGGAATGACCTTCAAGACATTATATAATGATAAGTCATGAATTAGTTCACAAATTCTTTGGAAGTCATTGAAACATATTACTTAATACACCATTTAAAATTTATTGTATGCAAAATGGAATAAATCAGTTATATGGTTTTTAAATATGAATGTGTGTGTGTGTGTGCGCGCGCGCATGCTACACATACAAATTCTGAGTTTCCATGCACAATCATTGAGCCTCCATTAAGTTAAACAAAACATAATATTTTTGGTTTGATTGAGATACAATATCTCCAAAATAAAAATGGCATCCTCGTGGCTTCTCACTTTCAACAATATGCAATAGAAATCATGTTGTTTCCTGGTTTGTTATTGAAATTGGGTAATGAAGGCACACTTCTCTCTATTAAGTCGATGGACAACTTTCAATTGTTGAGAAGAACCCAACTAGTTGATGAGAGGGATAGAGGAAAAATCATAGGATATTTGTGGGATCACATTAATATAAATATGAATACACAGTTTGGGTATGTGCTCGAGAATACGATTCTTAGCCTTAAGGAGGTGAATGGCTATATTGTTTGAGCCTGGTGTGCTTATGTGCTTGTATCTCAGGGACAATGCACAAATCAACATTCTCACACAAAAATGTTATTTTAGTTGAAGATAGATCAATTTCACTACCCATATTTCACGTTGCCTCTGAAATAAAGTGTTATGTAAGTAGGATTTCATTATCTATTATTGCTCGGAGGTGATTTTACAAATTAGGGATTGCTAATAATTCCTCTAGTATTGATAGAATGTAGTCGGAGGAAAGGAATTAACAACAACATGGAGAGCATTTTGCAAATTCCGAAGATGAAGCTCATCCAGACACTCATCATTAACAACTGTAATTGACACTGCCATTCTTGAGTTAGAGATAGACAAACCCATGACATCATAGCCTATTTCAATATAATCCACAATAGATTATGAGAGTTTTGGCTAGTTTCGGAGGTCATTTATGCTTGCTTCCTTGTATTTACTTTGCTACTATTTAGCTTCTTGTATATCACATATTTCCACTCTCTTAAGCTTGGAACAATGCTGCAATATAGATTAAAATATGCTCCACAATTTTGGCAACGATATGGATTATGTTGCACAACTTAGGGACTTGGTACTATATCCTTTCCATCAGAAATCAATGCACCAAATATAATGGTTGGAATGATGCATGTCTTCTTTTGCTTCATTATCTTGTAGGGTACTAAAAACCCACAAAAAATAAACAACACATAAGGGTATACTTACATAGAAATCTATAAAATTACCTTAGTGTATTCACCCATCATTACATGTATTGAGAATTTTTTGTCTTCAACAACTTCTTGAAGATTCTTCTCGAGATTTACACCTATGTCGACCCAGACGACCAGTACAAAGACATTTACATCATTTGGTATTTTCTAGACTCCGTTACATCATTTGAGCTTCCTTGATTCATGGGCCCAAGCTTTGAAAACATGGATCTTAGTGAGCTCTGTAACATACATCTCTCTCTCCAGTGTTATGAGAGAAATGTCTATGAGTTATCTATCTACTTTCGTGCAAAAATTGAAGAGTATCAAAAAATTGAACACAACCTCAACTTTAAAATTGAATTCCTCATGAGAATGTTGGTCACATAGAAGGAGCAGTTGGATGTATTAGAAACACATGTTCGAGAACTAAGACATCATCAGGGAACTATAACTTCTAGACAACAATAGGAAATTCCTACAACCACTTCTCCCACAGGATCACATTGGCTTCAGTTGACCTTAGCCCTACCTTTTCAGACAGTGAGAAGCAGATGCATCCTCCACAGCCTCCATGACCATCAAAGAAAAAAGATGGAACAATACAACTCTAAATTTCTCCACTCTATTCTAAATCTATGGTAGAACTATCTTCTTTAGTATATTTTTGAATTTAGTGTTAGTTGGTATATTGTACGCTCCTGTAGAATTTTGGGCTTGTAATAATTTTTGGAAGGCTTGTATCCAACTATCTAGAAAGTCTCATTAGGACTTGGACAATGAGATCATGGAATGTTTCCCTTTTGTAGAACCTTGTCATATGCCTCATCTACAACCTTTTAAGTAATACAAATTTCACAGTCTTTGTTAAAAAAAGGCCAAGTGATCAAGATATTGATAGAGTAAGACAATAGATGGATTTCCATTTCATTAAATTATTTCCCAAAGTGTCATTGTTTGCATGTTGTACTTAGAATAGAAACACAATTCATTCATTGATCATTAGTAGTACTCATAATATAATGTGGCATGCATTGGTATTAAAAAGCCTAGGTGATTAGGACGACCATAGAGTAGGGAAATCAAACCAAATCAATATAATAGCCCAAAATTAGTAGGTCAATATATCACTCGTGATTACTACTAAATCTCATGGATGTGTCCAACATAATGTAAAGATGGTTGCATGGCAGTGCAGTCCCTGCCAACGAGGTTAGAAAGAAAATTGTGGAAATGGGGTCGAATTGTAAATGACTGAAGTGTTCGGTGCAAAATGTATATCACGGAAATTTTGTCTGCAACATGTATATCACGGAACATGGGGAAAAAGTAAATGATGCTTGGCATGTAGAGTGCCATTTAGTTTTTGAAGGTATATAACAAACATTTATTTTTTGAAAGTATATAACAAAGTACAAATTTGTTGATTGTGGAAGAATAAATTTGGAAATTTAAATGCATTTTCCATATGGACTGGTGAAAGATAAAAATATATGAAGACATACAATTAGAAGGAGATAAGAAATATAAAAGTTTAAATGCATTTGTGAACAAGGGGTATAAGTAAATGACGCTTGCAATGTAGAGCAAAATTTATTTTGAAATATATAAAAAAATTAAAAGTCTGTTACATATAAAAAAATTAAATGCATTTGTCATATAGATTGTTGAAAGATAAGAATGTATGAAAACATAAATTTAAAAGGAGATAAGAAAACATTTTTATTTGAAATATGTCAAAAAATAAAAGTTTATTACATACTACTGGAAATTTTGAAATATACAAAAAAATTAAAGCCTGTTACATATAAATCAGAATTTCAATGCGTTTGTCATGTAGACTGGGATTGGGGCTCCCGCGGACCATTAGAGAAATATGTACAAGAAACATGATTGTAGAAAGAAGATAGAGTGCAATACCTGCAAAAAAAATAAATGAAAAGGTATAACTGTTTGCTTACACATCTGTATTTAAGAAAGTGGAATAACTGGGTTGATAAACAAAGCAGGATGTGATCAGTAGACTTACAATGAGGGTACATAGGAGACCTTTGGCTATTTGCTTGTGGTTGTTGTTTCATTGATGTCGCCAATGACTATGGTTTCAATGATGTCGTCGACAACTACTGGAATCCTAGCAACTGCCTGTTGCCTTTCGTCGGTGTCCTGCTTCAATTGTGTTTCGCGCCATTCTTCAATGTAGATTCTCATTGGGGCGACGTTGATATCATTCCGGATTTTTATGTTGAAAAGATCATTTTCTAATTCCTGGAAGTTGATAGAAAGATTACAGAGAGATTGATGAATTTCCTCATTCTGTACTGAATATTTGACTAGCCAGTCATGGACGTGAGCTTGATCAAATTGAAGGATGTTGTAAAACTTTTCCAAAGACAAGGCCTTAAACATAGCAACCTGTTTATCGAACTCTTGCATGGTTAAGGGCAAGGAGTTTGCGATTAAGTCGAGGTCTTGGAAGTTGTTGGTTTTCCCGGCTAAGTCTATATTTGATAGCCTTGTGAATAATTTATCTTTCTTTGATATGGCTTGTTCACATGACTGAACAATGAGATGCAGGTTCTTCACTTTTTCTTTCCAACATGCATTCAATTGACCGATCCGGTTTTTGAATGGAAGATCTTGTTCTCTTCTTTTTGTTTCTGTCATATTGTTGACAATGGTGCCAAAAGGAATGGTCATTTTTAAAATAAATTTTTCTTCATCTTTTAACTCGGCCTACAAATGTTCGAGAAAACTATGTTCCATGGTTCCAAGGGAAGTGATGGTTTGTGATCTTTTCCATGCCTCGGTAACCAGTTCCATTCTTTTTTTGATATTATTCTCCACATATCCTTTACAGGATGCAAGCAGAGTGGAGGATTCTTTTACGTTGGCTCCAGGGGTGGCAGGCATGGCTATTGCCAAAGGATCGACAAGCAGTTGTATAGGAATGAAAGCGTCTTCCAATTCCTTGACCCGGTCCTTCAGTTTGGCATTCTTGGTCTCGATTCCTTCAATGAAATCATAAAGTGCTTCTTCGCTCGCAGTGTGAACTTGACAGATTTGGGACGGCCGCATGTTGGCAAGGTCAACCTATGAACGAGATTTGCCTTTCTTATTTTTAACATCTTTTTTCTCAATTATCAATATTTTGGACTGGCTATCAAAAACAACGCTCTGGAACACGAAGGATTCATCTTCATCAAAATATTCGGTAATGGATATGTCCATTGGACGACTATGGTGGATGGCGTCTCCAGGCTGATCAAGGAAGCGGATCATGCTATCCAGATCAATGTCAATTCCATGTTCTCACTCTGAATTTTCGGCTCTTCTGCCTGCCCCACATTTTATTTTCTCTTCTTCTCTACTAGAAGCTTGTGAGAACTATCAATTTTAGAGTGAGGACGGTCATTATATCCTCCTTCGTTTGAAGAACTCTGAGTTTCTTTGTTGCTGTGGTGGATCGTTGGAGTGATGCTCCGGGATGTCATCCTTTTTGGAGTGCTATTTTCTGATTGAACACTCTTGTCACCGGGGCCTTCCCCTGTTCGGTGTACAATTTAGTGCAACTTTGCAATGTGTCTACGTCGCCAACATCAGAGGAAGGATCGTTGTCACCATTTTCTCTATTTTTGGGCAGGTGTTTATTTAAAAAACAATCGTCGAGGCCAAGTGTTTGTAAATGTTGTCGAAAAATATTATAGGGGTCGAACCCTCTTATGATTTCAGCATATCTCAGGTTGGAGATGCTAGAATGTGTTGTGAGTTCATCAATTTTGTTGACGTTTTTCAACATGAACTCCCCTACTTTCCAATAGAAAACAACGACCAAGAATACGATCTGTGAATTTACTTGGTTCTTGCTTGTATTCTTCATCTGTCAATTTGTATATCGCGGAACTGTGAGGCATTTTATTAGCCAGCCATCCCGCAAGTCCGACTGTCAATTTGTATAGTGCGGAACTGTGGGTGTTGTTTGCAGGACACATAACTATAGAGGAAATGCTTTTCCCTTTAATATAGCTTCTATGGGGCAAATGTGGTATGGCTCGTTTTACAACTTTTCCATAAATAAACAAAGGAAATCTTGAGCACACTAGCCCTGGAGCCCGTCTGTCAATTTGTATATCACGGAGCTCCGAATGTTGTTTGGAGGTCATGAAAAAGTAGAAGTGCAATGTTGACCTGGTCAGTGTGCAAGTTCGCCTGTCAATTTGTATATTGCGGAACTTTGGGTGCTAGTTGTAGGACACATAACAATAGAGGGTCAATTTAAGGAAAGGGGTAGCGCTCGTTAGAAACATGTGAATCCGCCAAGCCGCACGGCAAGACATTTTTGGAAAAAAAATGATTAAGTAACCAGGAAGAGAAACTACATGGAATAAAAGAGTGGGAAAATATAAAGGCGAAAGGCAGTTTTCGTAAGTGCGAATTGGTTTCAAAGAAGCCCCATTGTTGCAAAACCATAATTTTTTACTAATTGTCAACAAATGCATTATTGAAGATTAGATTTTATTGCAACCCGTGCATGTAAGTATGTTCTTGATACATTCTTCCATGACTATAACATATTAACTTAACTACTAAACTTCATTTTCTACTAATTGCCAGCAAATGCTTTGTTGAAGATTAGATTTTATTGGAAGGTGTGGGTGTAACTATGTTCTTGATACATTCTTCCATGACTGCAACATATTAACTCAAGTATTAAACTTCTTGCATTATGGGTTGTTAGCATTAAAACTTAATAATTTCATGTCTAGAAACAAGAATAACGATTGTGTTGCAAGATTGTACATTGGTATTGCTATGTTCTATCTACATTACGATTAGAATTGAACGTTGGTTTGAAATTGTGTAATCCATTTTTTTATTTTCATAAAAGGCTGGTGGATTGACACAGTACATTGTCATATAATTGTTAGATGTTCCATCTTAGAAAAATAACCTAAGTAAACACAATATCCAAGAAGTACGAGAGCATCGAACCATGCCAATGAGAACATGCATTAAATCCAGAAAAGAAGAAACAACGAAGAGTCCAAGGCAATTATTTTTTAATAGAAAAACTATTTAAGAAAATAAGAAAGACACCGAGTATTGTACATCTATCCTTAGAAATTGGACCCAGTTCTTTGGGCCAAAACATTGAACGTATCTGCGACAAACACAAGCACAGGATCCACAACATGCAAAATTCTCGCAGTTTTCTCCTTGATGAATCATCCTGTGATGAAATTGATAGTTTTCATAAGCTTCCCATGAGGAAGAAGACAAAAAACATTGCAGGGCAAACGGAATAGCCCTTAGTTGAAACCGCCTCTGCATAGTCCAAAAAAATTCAGGAGCACAGGTTGCACATGCAATTTCGGAGGCCCAAATTAGTCCATTATGGGTGGAAGGAGAGGACTAGTAGAAAAATGCCTTGCAGCAGTGAGAGTTTTGGACCTAATTCCTGAAGGTGTTAATTGTATATCTAGAGAACATGACACTAGTCCCGCAAGTGAATAACTTTTTGGCTTGAAATATATCTCTGGGAGCATCAACAGATCATTACTTTATAATGAAACTCTTCCCCCCAGAACGAACTAATTTGGAACTATGGAATTCCTATTTTCGCGCTGCAAAGTAGCTATTACGTTTACCGTCGGTTTCTTTTCTGAAACTCCTTTTGGTATTGTCAGGACCGCCATCCCCAAGCCAGGAAGTTCTTCTCGTTATGGTTGATTTCAATTTGGGCGCAGGAGTGGGAAGAGTCTCTACATTTCCATCATCCATTGTCGTATCATCGCCCATCAGATCATCTTCTTCCGGCTCATAATTCATGATATCAACCTCTGCGCCAGCCATGAATGCAATTGGGCAGGTTCTCTGAGCAAGAAGGGTTGCCTTGGAATTCTTTGTCTTGAAATATATCTCTCGGTTTACCAAGGGACCATCTCCTTTTTTGCTCCTAGGCAGAGGGAGATGAGTAGTAAGAATATGCCCTGGAATAGTGGAACCTCTAGCCATTATGCCCCAATGTGTTTACTGTATCTGGACAGAACTGCCTCCACAACTTAACAAGAATTTTTGTTTTCTCGAGACGGTGTTTGAAATGAAAATCGAGGAGGGATAATATAACCCTCCACAAATTATGGTTCAATGCATATCAATGGAATATCTCCTCGAGCCTGTCATTGATGAATGACAATCTCCAGGGTTCGTGCGGAATGATATGTCACCATCACAACTCACTAATTGCATAATTAGAAAAAAGTGTGAAGGTGGCGGTGACGATGAAGAGAGATTAAGAATTAGAAAATTCTTAAAAGCGCCAACCCGCCGGTTCACAAAAAACAGATTGCATTGTGTTTGAAATGAATACTTGGAAATGATAACATACTTGTGCGCAAATCTTAGTTTAATTCGTAGTAATGACAAATATTCTCCGGACGTCTAGACATTAATGACAATCTTAATGGTTCCTGTAGGATGAACTACTAGCATTAAAGCTTAATTATTGCATATGTGGAAACAAGTACGAAGGCAACGGTGATGACGAATTGCGACGAGGCACTGACCAACCCATGAAACCGATTCCAAGAAATACCTAAGTATAGAAAGCGGTCGGGCGGGTTACAAAAGAAGAAGGGTAGAAGATATACGCAGGAGACGTGAAGGGTCGATGGTCATATTGCATCTCAGTGACAGATATCAACCGTCAATTTGTATGTCGTGGAATTTCGGCTGTTGTTTGTGCATAGGGGAAAAGCGGAAGTGCAATGGAGAGAGGACAATTTGTATATTACTAAACCTAGGGTTCTGTATATAAAAGCATGATACATTTGGAAAAAGTACCAAGTAAACAGAAAGCGAAAGCATACGAGATGAAGGGGGGTTTGTTTGCAAATTTGTAAATCGTGAAAATATGGGTGCTAGTTGTAGGGGGCGGAACAATGGAAACATAATGTTAAACCTGCCTATGCAGGAACCCGTGTTTCAAAAAGGAAAAGCAGAGACAAAAGATAAAATAGAAATTTTTGGAAAAACGAGTAATACACACTAAATATGTACTATAAATTATGAACATGAGATGTTATAGAGCATGTACGGATTCTGCATTCCATACTTAGTCACTTTTTGGATCACGGGTTCTTGGACTGGCGAGCTCTAAATTTGGCATCCATTGTTCCGTGGCCTACAAATAGCATTCAAAATTCCGTGATATACAAATTGGCCAACAAACCTGCGGGCTGGGTCGCTCTAAATTGCACTCCTTTTGTTTCGTTTCTTACAAACAATACTCGGAGTTCCATGATATACAAATTGACAGACGGACTCCAGGGTTGGCGGCGTCGAGCATGCGATTGTCTACAGATGCTAATCCCTATTAACTATTGGACATTGTCTAAAGACATTCTTTTGAATACTAAATTATTAATATTTAATATTGATATTGTACAATTTAATTAGACAAGGAGGTTTGTACAATATGAAACAAGGAAGCGGTCGGTAGGTCAGCCTGGTGATATAAAAGTAAGTGAAATCTAAATACATGAATCCACCAACTTCCTTACCAATAAATTTTCCGAAAAAAAGGAGCAATACATAAAATATATTTTTAGAAAGAACGGATATGAGATTTTATAGAGCATGTACTGTTCCCGCATTCCATACTTAAGCCAATATTTGGATCGCGTGTACTCAAGATGGCAAGCTCAAAACTAGGCCTCTATTGTTCTGTTAGCTACAAATAACACCCAAGAGTTTCACAATATACAAATTGACAGACGGACTTGCCGGCTGGCTCGATCAATATTGCATTTCTATTGTTCTGTGTCGTTCAAACAACAGTCGGACTTCCGCCATATACAAATTCATAGATGGACTCCAGGGCTGGCGGGCCCAACCTTGTGATTTTTTACGGATGTTGATCCCTATGAACTATGTAACACTGACAAAAAACATTATTTTCAAAACTAAAGTATTAATATTAAATATTGATATTGTACAATTTAATTACATAAAATTATAAAAGGATGTGAAATATCTTATTTCAAAGAAAAACCCGTGTATTCGGAAACTTGCGTTCCAAAAATTTTGTATAATATGAAATAGGCAAAAGGTCGGTCGGGCTGCTAATATAAAAATGGGTGGAAATATAAACACGTGTATTCGTCAAGTTCCGCACATACAAAATTTCGCAAGAAACGAGCTATACATACCAAGTATGTACTTTTATAAAGTATGGGCATGAGATTTTATAGAGCATGTACGCAACCTTCATTCCATACTTGGTCACTTTTTGGATCGTGGGTTCTTAGGCTATCGGGCTTAAAATTGGGCCTTTGTTGTTCCGTGCCCTACAAATAGTACCCAGAGTTCCGCGATATACAAATTGACAAGCAGATTTGCGGACTATTTCAATTTTAAGGGCCTCGTGTTGCTGTAATAACACAATTGGACTTGGGCTAGTTTATATTCATTTCTTACAATATCAAACAGAGAAGCGGTCGGTTGGGTTGGTCATCTAAACGTAATTGAACCCTGAAGTTGTGAATCTGCCAACTTCCGCAGGTAGAAGTTTTCCGAAAAACGAGTAATACATACTAAGTATGAACTCTTACAAGGTATGGACATGAGGTTTTTATAGAGCTTGTACGGATCTCGCATTTCATACTTGGCCACTTTTTCGATTGCTGGTTCTCAGTCTGGCGGGCTCAAAGCTGGGCCTCTATTGCTCTGTATCCTACAAATAGCACCCAGAGTCCCGTGATATACAAATTGACAGCTGAAGCTGCAGACTAGGTCCTTCAACATTACAGTTCTATTGTTCTGTGTCTTCTAAATAACATTCGTAGGAAATGAGTAATACATAGTAAATATGTACTTTTAAAAACTATGGACATGAGATTTTATAGAGCATGTACGGATCCCTAATTCCATACTTAGCCACTATTTGGATGGCGGATTCTCGGGCTGGCAGGTTCAAAATTGGGTCTCTGTTGTTCCGTGCCCTACAAATAGCATCCACATTTCCGCGATATACAAATTCACAAGCGGACTTGCCAGCTATTTGAATTTTAAGGTCCTCGTGTTCATCTCATAGCACAATTGGACTTGGGCCAGTTTATATTCATTTATTACAATATCAAACGGAGAAGCGCTCGATCAAGCTGGTGATATAAAAGTAAGTGAAATCCGAAGTCGTGAATCCGCCAACTTCCACACCTAGAAGTTTTCTAAAAAATGAGTAATACATACTAAGTATGTATTCTTATAAACTATGGACATGAAATTTTTATAGAGCATGTACGGATTCACCATTCCATACTTAGCCACTTTTTGGCTCGTAGGTTCTCGGGCTAAAAATTGGGCCTCTATTGTTCCGTGCTCTACAAAAAGCACCCACAATTACGCGATATACAAATTGACAAGCAGACTTGCGGGTTGGTTGGCTCAACATTGCACTTCCATTGTTCTCAGTCCTCCAAATAACACTCGAAGTTCCACGATATACAAATTGATAGATGGACTCGAGGACTGGCAAGTTCAAGTTTTCCATTTTTTACGGATGGTAATCCCTATCAAAAATCTAACATATCTAAAAACATTATTTTCAACAATAAATTATTAATATTAAATATTGATATTGCATAATTTAATTAGACAAGAAAGTTTGTACAATTTGGTCTGGCGAGTGATATAAAAGTTTTCTGACAAAGGAGCAATACATAGTAAATATGTACTTTTATAAAGTATGGACATGAGATTTTATAGAGCATATGTGGATCCCTCATTCCATACTCAAGCACTTTTTGGATCACGAGTTCTCGGCTTAGCGGGCTCAAAATTGAGTCTCTATTGTTCTGTGTCCTACAAATAGCACCCATACTTACGCGATATACAAATTGACAGGCGGCCTTGTGGCCTGGTTGGCTCAACATTGCACTTCTATTGCCCCGTGTCCTCCAAACAACACTCGGAGTTCTAGGACATACAAATCGACAAGACCCCACGACTGGTGGATTCAAGATTGCAACTGTTTACGGATGGTCATCCTATCGAACTTTATCTAAAAATATTTTTTTCAAATTCTAAATTATTAATATTAAATATTGATATTGTACAATTGAATTACATTAAATTATTAAAGGATGTTAAATCACTTATTTTTATAAAAAATGAAGGAAATAAAAGAAAGTTTTTTTTAAATTCTATCCCCGCAAGCATAACAAGGACCAATTTGAATTTTAAGGGCCTCTTGTTCATATGATAGCACAATTGCACTCCGCACAATATATATTCGTTCATTTCAAATTATTCCGGGACATTAATTTTACCGAGTTCATCGATTAAGCAAAAATGCCAAAACAACGACCAATTTGAATTTTAAGGGCCTCTTGTTGATATGATAGCCCAATTGCACTTTACACAATATATATTTGTTGATTTCAAATTATTCCACGACAATAATTTTACCAAGTTCATCGATCAACGTAATCTGCTAAAACAAGCCACATACTACATTTGCGTCACAACACCATAGAAATTTCCAGGTGGATCTGCGGGCCAGCTGGTTAAAAAATTCAGTTATATTGTTCTGTGTCCTCCAAACAACAGTTGGAGTTCTGCGATATACAAATTGAGAGACGAAACACACAACCAAGAACCAACCAAACTTCAAACAGGCCGCAAGCAAGTTCCCAGAAGGTTCCATAGAGCAGGACCCATCGACCTTTGCACCAAACAATTTGATATACAAAGAAAAGACGTTGTCGCATTCGTTTTCTCTTGCATCTGGTATATGTTCCCAGTAGAAAATAACCGGGGCCATGGGATATATGGGGTTTGCTTCCATGCTTCCCATTTTTTGGACCGAACAATCTTATGTGCGTGCAATCCCAACTAGCCAAGTGCGATGAACATTCATCTCGATGTTCAAGAAATATTACAGAGATACATGAGGTAATCTTGTTTCTTGCCAAAGTTTGATATATATATATATATATATATATTCCCTTCTTCAACCGATATGCAAAATTGCATTGTCCTCATTTAAGGTGAATTTGTTGTGTATCCGAAGCTCCCGCAGCATGTAGACACTGCTTGCTTTTTTCTGTAGATACGTTTCATACGACAACTCTGCCAACTTAGGAAGAAAATTTTGTAACAAAGGCTGCCTAACCATACAATGCACGGTTGTGTTGCCCATGGTTCAGATGACACCATTGACCCAATGTCCATATATATATGGACATTTTTCACCGCATCGCAGACAATCAATCGTATCATCACTTATCAAAGCAGAGGCAGAAGCAGGAGAGTTGCATTTTGCACATACAGTTTCAAAGGGGGTCGAGTACACATTGGCTGCAACTAAAACACCTTCAACCTAGGAACACGAGTATAGGAATTAATACATTGAACAATATAATACACAACTGCAACCCCCCCTCCCCTTAAAAAAATTAAAAAAAATTAAACAGGCTGCAGAAATTTGTTGAAAACTATTTCTATAAGCAAAGTGAGGATGATTTTGTGGATGTATATGCACAACTGTTGTAGCGCTATCTAGTTTCTTTAGATCCTCTACTATATCTGCTCGCAACTCTGTTACAAATGTTGCCTGGGTTGTCTGAAAGATCCTTTCTCTAACATCCCTTTTCTTTGTTATATTTTTGAACAAAATAAATGGAATATGCCCTTTATGCAATTGTTGGTCGATTGACGAAAACAAATTTGAATACATATCGAACAATTGTAGCTGCAACATGGAACAATGCAATATTTTTGTAACTTATCCGAGATACATGCACATGCGAAAGTAAAGGACAAAACTGAATATGAAAAGCAGTACCATTGCCTTGTCACTATCCGACTCTCCATCCTTTATATGGATAATGTGTTGCGAGCCAAGTTTTCTCGCCAATGTGACAGCTGCGCCAATCGTTCTGATTGGGTAAATATCAGTGCTCTGTGCAAGCTGGTTGATAGTCGAGTCTGAGACGAAACAATATTCTGAACAAACAACAATTTTTTTTTCCACAATGCTTGTTTCGTTGAGCGAAATAATTCGATTGCAATCACCACGATCATATACTGTTTTGGGCAATATATTAAAATTTGTAATGGATATCCCATTACCTGGCAATATCTTTTCTGCATGTTTCTGGACAAGTTGTGGAGGAACAGTAAGTGTCATTGTCATCATAGACTCCTTGTCTGTCATGTCAGCATGCATAATGGATCTACTTTTGTTTGCCTTGTCCAAGTAGGTGTTATAGATGACCATTATGTCCCCGACGAACACTTGTCCAATTCGACGGCTATTCGAGCCCTCTATTGATAGTACTTTGGATGTTACAACTCTAGACCTGGTGACACTTTTTGAACAGGAAAACTAAAGTGAATGGTAGTGTGCATTATTTTATTTTTATTTTCTGCATTTTTCTTTCACTAGCATAAATCTACAAGTACACGCATAACTTTGATGAACTATGGAGCCAGAGTTTTGAAACCACACCTCTTAATCTGCGGAACATGCAACACGTTCAACGTTTCACTTGTACTTGTTGATACTTCTTGAGAGCTGCAAACCATGTATTGTAGATGACATCAACATATCCACCATGCCATAGATGAATATATACCTGAGGATATTTGTTTAGTAAACATAGTAAGAGCAGAGTGTATGCATCTTTACCTTTGGCCTTGTGGGTCTACTGATGTCTGGGATCACTGACTGCTCATGCCCATGTCACTAGTCCAACTTTTTATGATGCAAGCATGTGCAGATGAACATCAGGACTAAACAAGCATATGCATTGTATACTGTCCATCACAAGGACCAAATAACCGTAAAATTGTATGCATCTGTTTTTTTAACTGAACAAATGTTTGACAGTAAACAGGGCGTGAGGACGGGGCACCATGGCCAATCTGTATATCGCAGACCCCCGGAAGCCAAGGGAGCAATCTTCAACCTGCCAACCCAACACCCGCAATCGAGAAAGTAGGTAACTATGGAATCGGGTAGAAGCGCGACCACAGATGTGAAACCGTTAGTCCGCCAACAGGCGCACCAAGGCATTTTCAGAAAGCACACTAAGCAGATGAATTAGAAAACAAAACGGATAATAGAAAATACAAAAAGTAGAAATAGGGAGGGCAGAAAGGCCCATTGCTTCCAAGCCATCATTTTCAAGTCTAATATTATATGCCCCCACCCGATTTGTCTAAAAGAAAGAGAAACATGTCTATTTACCCGCCAAAGAGCCCATCGCCATCTCCAACTATTATGTTTGTTTAAATGTACCAATGCAGCGAAAAGACAACGGACATGAAGCAGGTTATTATGCAGGAAGGTATGTAATGAAGATAAGTTACCATGTAGGAAGGCATGCAACATGTACATATAATAAACTAGGTGAACACATATATAAACCATAAATGAAATACAAAACAACGTAATATGAAATAACAGTGCAAGCATGCACCTTTCTATATCCTCTTCAATCGATGCAGTCAAGATTCCCTCGTTTTCTCCAACTATTCTGTTTGTTTGAATGTGGGAACGCACAAAATACAATGAACATGAATGGAAACTAGTATGCATTAGAGAACAAACAATATGTACATAGAGTAAAACAGACTCAACGAACAGTTTAGAAGATAGGCAGAAACATGAACCTTTGCACTTCTCCATCCATGTCTGTAAACATGTAATTTTTTTTCCCTGCCCAAAAGATATTACAAGCCATAAAATATCACGCAATTGCATGGCCGTAGCTAAACGATTTCTGGTTTTCCGTGGCAAATTATTCAGATATGCTTCCACCGATGGAAATACATGTTCTTTATCCTCTACATAGACTGTTGTGCCCATGATACAAGTTTTTGGTTTTTCGTGGCAAACTACCTATACATGCTTCTAGACATCCAAATATAATCTTGCAGAATCTTTGTTGTACATATCATACCTCAAGCACAACACAAATTGTATCGTGCGCACACCAGTCTGTGTAGAGGAGAAAGAACATGTAATGTCATATCAACACATCTGACCATACATGGTCTATAAATGTAACCTGCATATGCTTTATTCTAACAAAAAAATAGCGGATATTGCAATTTCACATGTAATCCTTGAACAATTTTGCATGCAACTATTTTCTTTCATGCTAGCACTGAAGCACCAGCAAAATCTCATAAGATAATAGATATCGATCTTGACAGACAGGGAAAATACCACAACTGTATGTCGACTCTTGGGTGCAGGGGTCGAACACCATAAAGTGCCCCAAAAAACAATAATAATAATAAAAAAAAAAGCTCCAACCACCGTTGCTGGACCCCAACCCTGCAACGCCGAATCAAACAAAAGAAAACAACAAGCACCAGACAACGAGAAAGCACGAACATGCCTAACTGCACCCCAGGGCCCCAAAGCGTAAACCCGAGCCAAACAAAGAGAACCATCAACCCACGAACCAACAAAACAATAAGAACCACCAAGCCAACAAACACCATATGTATCTCCAACGATTACGAAACTGCAGCCCAAGCACATAAGGAACCAGAAACATACGAGGACCATGCCACTACAAATAAGCAAACATTCTTACTTGCAAACTGCAAACACTGAACATCAAACAAGGAATAGAAAATGAAACTATGGCATCGAAACTTACTTTGAAACGCTGAAATGCAGAAGTGCAGGTCGACTCGCGAACGAAACAACAATAAGCAACAACCGAGAAACCGACGAAGAAGAAGCACTCACCAAACCAACAAACAATGTATGTAGCTTCAACGATATCAGAATTGCATTGCAAAGGTAGAAGAAGGATGAAACAAACAATGGTTGTTGAACTAGTGGTGGACAAACAAGACTGTGCAAATTCACTATAACTGTATGGAAAATTTCGAGGATAAATGTACTTCGAGAAGCGTATTTACATAAACATTTAAGGCTGTCAGGCTATCTAAGGACCTCACGGTATGAAAACATATAAGTTGCCAGGCCTGTTGGAGGACGCCGCCTCATGTAAACATTTAAGCTGTCAGGCCTATTGAGGCATCTCGAAAAAAGTGTCAATACATTTCAACAAAAATACATATGGCAAGGACGTTATAAACTTTGGAATTCTCAATCACTATAAACCTTGGATATCAAAACATTTCAATATGCTTAGTACATATCAAAACTTTGGAATATATTCAGCTAGCAGAAAATGCTAATACAAACATTCGAACTGATGCTAGCATTAATCCACCTTCAAGCAATATATAGGAAAAATATATGATTTAAAAAGATGGTATACGAGAAAAAGTTTGGATATGTTGCCATATAAAACATTGGGAATAGCGAAGCCGACAATAACACCTCCAATCTCTGATCCAATCAGATCAATACATATATGATACTTTTTATTATATAAAAATATATGCTTTTAATTCCCTATCTCCAACAATAGGTATTATGCAAATATTTCTGGTCAAAGGACAAACTAATATATAGTCAACTACTTATCCATCACTATAGTCCCTCTATGCCTACACCTAATAATAAATGTTTGTATATGAGATTCCTTGATATTTTCTAATATATATTTATTATCATTAATGAAATATTGATAACAAAATTAAATGATAATTTATAATTTATTTTTTTAACAATTTTGCTTTCATTCAAAAGTATATTATCTCT
>SNQJ01S0103856.1:10058-22535 GCA_010110895.2 Picea sitchensis
TGGTAGGCTCGAATAATATTGTGTTTACCAAACACAAATTCAAGTTTTTCCCAAACTTTATTGGGGGCATCAAGTCCTTGAAGGTGAAACCTTAAAAATAGTGAGATGGACATTCTGATTAGTCCACAGGCTTCATCATTCCTATTAATCCATTTGACATACTTGCCATCATTAGTGGGTTCTTCTTCTTTTCCCAAGGTAATCTGGTACAATCCTTTACTTCTTAATAAATCCTCCACATATGATTTGCATTGGAAGTAGTTGGCATTGGTAAGTAAAATATCACTGGAAGAATCTGTATTAAATATGTAGATAACATGGATTTAAAAACTGAAATATATGGTCTGGATGGAAATATCTCAAAAATTAGGTTGTTTAAAAAAAATGGCACTAAAAATGGACTTCGGATGTGAAATTTGTGCCCTTTTGAAAAAAGGCACAAACGATAATCAAATAGCCATGTGGAAAGTAGAAGTTGGTCCACGTGGTGATACTCCTCCTAACTTTACCTAAAATTTACTTATGAAGTGTCTCACTTTTATAGAACAAATGATAATCACTTTTACAATGAAGTTACTTTATAAATGAAAGTTGCATGCAAAAAATAACTTAAAAGAAAATATTTAAAGTTATTTATTAATAGTGATTCACTTTTATAACTTAAGTGAAATGCACTTTACAACGAATGAGTGAAGTTTAAAAAACAAAAGTAACAAGAGAGATACTTGAACTCAATGAAGAAATTGAGCACACAATATTAGGACAAGAATATTGGTGGAAAAGGCCTCAAGCCATAATCTCACACATTGTATTTGTTTTAATGATACAATATATAATACAATAATGAAACCACCTCAATTTCTCTCACATTGACACCTCATGATGAGATAAGGTAAGAGGAGGAAATATTGGAATCCAGAAATACACTTAGGATAGTAACTATATCCTAGTATGTGAAATATACAAAGGTGGTATACTAAGACTTCATGATTGTATATGAGTAAGAGGATAACACTCAAGACCTATTACTAATTAAAGTAACTTTTAACCAAGGGAGCTAGTGAGAAACATATTATATTGTCTAGAAGGAGGATTGGGGTTGTTGTTGTTGTTGTTGGCGACCTTGGAGAGCGTTCCCACAAAAAAAAAAATCACACAAGAAAAAAAATTCACTTCTTGATGGAAACAAGGGTTATATCTTGGTTAGCTTACCTTGAAAATGGAAATTTCCCTCTATTTTCGATTTACCGAGATCGCACAAAGTGCAGGACAAAGAGAATTCATAGAAAAAAAAAACCCTTTCCGATCTGTTTCTGATTTTCCGAGATCACACAAGGCGTGGGGAAAAGAGCATACACAGATCCAAAAGAGTAGCAAGCTAAAACAAAAAACAAAAAAATGAAATATTAACTTTGCAAAAATTTAAAAGGGCGTATTCAAGCTTTATGCCTCTAGATTTGACTGAAATGGTTGTATCTTGGGAAAACATAAACCTTTTTGAGTGAAACAAAAAAAATGATTAGTTGAAACAAGCATTCAAGATGCAATGGAACAACTGTCTCAGCCCAAAAATGTACAAAAATGGAAGAAACAATAGACGAGGAAACACAACTTCACAATCTCGATCTACAATGGGAGCAAGTCTTCAAATGCACTCTTATACAATGTTTGATAGCACAAGTATGACAAAAGAAGACAAACACCTTCAGTATTCACTCACACAACCAGATCAAATATCAACACATCGATGTTTTCACATGGTAAAACTCCTATGGGGAAACATCCACGACCCCAACCAACATGACCACTTGGAGCAATTTACTAATGCAAAAGAAAAATTTACAAAGAGATTTTACAAGATATTTTCTCACAATCGATCATCATCAAATGACCCTCCATACTCTTTAAGTAGAGATCATGGACCAATCGGGTGTTAACCCATAGATAAATGTAGTCGTTAATATTGAGGAGAATATGAATCATTGGATCACTCTATGTTGGGAACATATTGTGACCATCAAATTTCCTAACTACAAGTTCATACTAATGCATACTAAAGAAACATGCTAAGAAACAAACTTTTACCTAATGACACATTAGACCAAGTTGATCTTAACTAAATCCTAAGTGTTTAAATATTCTAACACATTGCAATATTTAACCTAAGCAATAAAGGATTCTATGAATCCAAATTTATGGAGGACCTCAAATAAAAAGGAATGGTGAAACTGGTCAAACACATTCCATGTCCATTTTGATTACCATCCCCTTTTATTATTTTTTCTGTTGGAGTGAATAACCTCCTACACCATTATTATATTATCTGTTATTTGTATTTTCTACACAAATCCACCTTGGTTTCTAGAGATTATCTTAGGCAATATATTTTTCAATCTATTTTTTATAATGTTAGTCAAGATTTTGTATGATGAGTTACATAAATAAATCGATCTAAGTCCTGAAAAAGAAGAAAGGTTGATTTCTTTAGGAATCAAGGCTAGAAATGAGTAATTTGTACATCCCCCAAGCTTGCATTTATTTTGAGACAAAATGAGCATTCATTTCATATAAAACTTGATAATATACCAACATGCTCATAAAAACAGGATTGAGAACATGTCTTGCCCTGGAGATTGCCTTGATTATCTCCTCTTCTGAAATTTATTTTCTGAGCATTGTGTTCTCATCAATGGAAACTATACTTGGGATGTCTCAAAGAATTTCCTTGAGTGTGTTTAAATATTCTTCTTCTTCTTCCATAATGTAAAAATTCTTAAAATGTTTTCTAATTGCCTCAATATCCTCAAAATCACTCATCCAGTCACCATTTTTCAGCCTTCTCCCCTTCACTGTATTTTTTAAAGTCTAGCCTTTGATTGCTTGTGGAAAAATGTTGTATTTTTATCTCTTGATTGAAGCTACAAATTTCATGATTTCAGATTCCATTCTTCTTCATCTTTATTTCATGCTTTATGGAATCATTTCCCCACTTAGTTCTCTTTCTTTCACTAGACATTTATTTATCACTTCCTCGATGTCCATTCTTGTTTGCAACTCCCAAAGTTGATTTTGTAAATCATTTTTTTATTTAAAAGGTGGAGTATACACACTTTTGGCACACACTTTCAATGCCCACTTGAATGATGCTATCTTTTCCTCCCAGACTTAAGAAGGAGATCCTCTCATGTATAACTCATAGGTATCATAGATGATTTCCATGGCTCTTAAATTGTGCATCAATAATGGATTGAATCAAAATGGGATGGGACCAAGGTTTTAAGGAAGCTTATTCTAGAGGCATATTCTTCCACTTGATTAGATACTCCATAATGGTTCTATTGCAAAGATAAAGAGAGTGTCGAATTATAAAAAAAATTGGTTCAAAAATTAACTTCCCTTCTTCATCTAATTCTGGAAGTTTCATCTGCACTAGCATAGTTTATCCCATAATTTTTTGGAAAAGATAAATGGAAAACATTATGAATGTGAGAAGAAGGAAATCCAACTCATAAGCCACTTCTCTAATATTGTGAAGAATCTTGTAGGGTCCTTAAGATTTTGGAGCTAGTTTTTTATTCTTCTTTTGTTTGAGAGTAGATTGCTTATAAGGTTGTAGTTTCAAAAATACCCAAACCTATTTCTCAAATTTATTTTCACTTTGATTTTATTTTTCTTCCTGCTTCATCCTATTCTAGGCCATTTGAAGTTTTGATCTAAGAATTTACAAAGTTTCTTTAGTATTTTCCATATGTGATTCTATTGCTTGTAATTTGTAATGGTCTGACAAAAATAATGTGATAATAGGAGTTTGATATCCATAAAGAGATTCAAATGGAGACATCTTAGTAGATGTGGGATAGGTGTTATTATGCCACCATTCTACTAAATGAATCCACTTGACCCATTGAGATTGCTTGTCTGAAGAATATCAACAAAGGTAACCCTCTAAACATTTGTTAACTATTTATAATTGACCATATGTTTGTGAATGATATGTTTAACTCATATCTAGTGTTGTTCTCCTTATATTCAATAACTCTTTCTAAACATTTCCAATGAATTTGGAGTTGTTTTTTAATTCTTCCTTTGTTTGAGAATAAATTGCATATAAGGTTGTAGTCTAAAAAATACCCAATCACCCTCCTCAAATGATCTTTCACTTCAATGTTGATCTTATTTCTACTTCATCATGTTTTGTGCCATTTGAAGGTTTTATTTAAGAATTTGCAAAGTTTTTGTAGTCTTTTCTATATGTGAGTCTACTAAGTTGTACTTTGGAATGGTCCTACAAAAGGAATGTGATACTAGAGTCTAGGAGTTGGATATCCATAAAGATCTTCAAATGGAGACATATTAGTATATGTGTGATAGGTGGTATTATATCACCATCCTACTAGATGAATCCACTTTAACCATTGAGATTTCTTGTTTGAAGAATAGAAATGAAGGTAACCCTATAAACATTTGTTAACTATTTCTTTTTGACAATATGTTTGTGGATGATCATATGTTGAATTAATAGCTAGTGTTGGTATCCTTATCTACAATAACTATTTCCAGAAATTTCCTATGAATTTTATATCTCTGTCACTTACTATTACTTCAGAAAATCCATGAATCCTATGAATTTCCTTCATGAACACTTCTTCCACTTGGCTTGCAATATATCTACTTTGAATTCCATAAAAAAAGTGCATATTTTGTGAGTCTATCGACAACCAAAAAAATGGCATCCTTAACATTTTAATTTGAAAACCTATAATGAAGTCCATTGATATCTCTTCCCATATTTAATTAGTTATTGTAAAGTTTGAAGTAACCTTAGATACTTGACTGTCTCCCCCTTTGTTTTTGGCACACTTGACATTCTCTTACAAATGTTTGGATATTTTTCTTCATTCCTTCCTGAAAAAATATTTTTTGATCCTTTGTTATGTTTTAAGGAACCCTAAATGTCTTGCCATCAGAGAGTTATGAGACTCCCTCAATATTTGTTGTTTCAAATTTTATTGAGGGAATACAATACTCTACCAATGTGCCAAAGGATATCTCTCTTCCACTCCTATTGTTCCATAGAGATCTTTCCTTCTTTTAGAGATTGTTTTTTTTTATAATATTATTTCCTTGTTTCCAATCATGGTGAGATTATTCAACCCAAACATGAATGGAAGATGTAATGGAATATAAATTGAAGGATTATTTTATTCTAGAAAGGGCATCTGCTACCACATTGTCCTTCCCTTTTTGTAGATTATTTCGAAATCAAACCCTTGTATTTTTTCTACACATTTTTTTTGTCCTTCTAAATAAAACATTTTCTCCAAAAAGTGCCTTAGGCTTTAATGGTTTGTCTTGACTTTAAAATGTCTCTCACTGAGATATTGTTGTCATTTTTTTATTGCATGTAAAAATGTTTCCATTTCTTTCTCATATATATATTTCAACAAGTATTTTCCCTTGAATTGTTTACTTTCAAAAGCTAATGGTCTCCCTTCTTGCATTAATACTTCTCCAATTGCTTGTCCTATTGCATCGCATTCGACTCTGAATATTTTACCAAACTTAGGTGTTTCCAATTCTAGTGTAGAAGACATAACATCCTTTAAGAGTGAGAATTCCAAGCTATCCTCTTTATTTCATACAAATGATTTTTTCTTCAAGAGATATGTGAGTGGGCCTGCAATGCATGCACAATTCTTAACAAATTTCCTATAATATTTTGTAAGACCCAAAAATCGTTTGATATTCTTGATTTTCTTAGGAATGGGCCATTATATGATAGCTTAAATCTGTTGAGGGTCCACCTTGACCCGTTCTCGTAAAAACATATGTGCTAAATACTCTAATTCGTGTTTCCCAAAAGAACATTTGGACCTTTTTACATACAATATATTGTTCTTAAGAATTTGTTGGACTTTGTCCACATGTTTAATGTGTTCTTCCGTGATTCGTTATAGATAAGTATATCATCAAATAAAATGAACAAAAAATTTGTAAGGTGAGGTTGAAATTTTTTGTTTAGAAGAACTTGAAAAGTATAAGGAGCAACAATCAACCCAAAGTGAATGAGTAAGAACTAATAGTTCCCTTCATGTGTTCTAAAAGTTGTTTTGGGGTCTTCTCTTAGTCTAATTTGGTGGTATCATGATTTAAGATCTAACTCTATGAAATAATCCACACCATGAAGCTCATCTAATAGCTTGTCAATATTTAGAATAGGAAATTTATCCTTGATGGTGATTTTGTTTAGATATTTGTAATTAGGACACATCCTTCAAGTATTATTGTTTCTTCTCATCATAACTACTAGGGTCGAAAAGGATCTCCTACTTGGTTGGATAATACCTACATCCGACATGTCTTGTGCCATTTTCTTAATCTCCCCCTTTTGTTGATGTGGATATCTATAAGGCCTTTTAGTAGGATTAATTCCAATTTTGAGTTCAATTTGGTGTTCATGATCTTTATATGGAGGTATCCCTTTAGGAATTTCTTGGAATAACCTACAATAATTTTCCAAGATATCTTTTAATTCCTCTCGAATATTTTAATATTCCTCCTTCACTTCCATAGACGAAATTTTAACCATAACCTCACTACTACCCTTTTTAGGAGTTTCTCCATTCTATGAGAGATGATGATCTGAAAGGGTGCATATTTAACCCTTTTAGTTCCTATTGAATTACTTTCTGTTTAAATATCATGAATAACTCACTATAGTTTGTAGAAACCATACTCAATGTTATCAACCATTAAATTCCTAAAACAACGTCTACTCCTCAATTAGGAATAACATACAATGGGCTTGATAAATTATATTATCCCATACTAAGTTTAATTTTATGTAATTTTTCACCATAATCAATAGTGGCCCCATTAGCGGCCAAAATTTGAAATTTGTCATTGGATACAAAAAACAGTTGAGGTACTCTACTAGTATTTTATCAAAGAAGTTATGGGTTTGAGGCACTAACAAACCTACCAATGCATCAACAAATATTTCACATCTATCTAGATGTAAAATCTATACATATTTTTCCTGCTCTTTCAAGTTCATGAGTTCTTCCTCACACATTTGTGAAGATTCCTCTACTTCCCCCTCATCATTTTTTTCATAGGTGAATAGTTTTGTTTCTTGTCATTTATTCCCTTTGGACCATCTTCTATTACAACCAAAGCATGATCATTTTTCTCTTCTTTCATCCATTTTCTTCTGTGATATTTGAGTAAGTTGAGGTAGGTATGTCCTATGCGGCACAAATCTATTGCTACTTCCTACAAATGTTCCAGTGGTAGAATTGTGTGTAGCCCTATTATTGGCCACTTGAATATGGCGAGCATATTGCATAACTTCCATTACATTTTCAAGATGTTTTAAGCAAATCTCAGTTTAATGTCTTCTTTTAATCCACCCATGCAATCTTCCAACAAATGTTTGTCACTTATGTTATCCACCCTTGTGGCTAATACCTAAAATTATGAATTATAATCTTCAATGTCACCTAAATGCTTCATTCTTGTAAATTGACTAAAGTAATCTTGTTCCCAAACTTTACCATATTGTTCTTCGAGGTCTCTTGTAAATAAACACCATGAACAAAGATAAGAATGATGCTTTATTTTAACTATCCATTGATACCATTGATAAGGTTGATCTCAAAGTACAAAGTTTCTACTGAAAACCTTTTCTTATCATCCATAATATTATACAATTTGAAGTATTTCTCTATTTTGTTTACCCATGTAAAGAGACGTGTTCCATCAAACTTCCTTAATTCAATCTTGGAAAAGTGGATGCCCTTAGGAACCCATCCATTATTATCTCCAATATTAGAGTTAAATCCTCCTCGAGTATGCCTGTTTATGGAAGGTTTTTCAACTTGAGTGCTATTTTTATTTTCATGAGTTCCTTGGGTCACATTATCACTTTGACAATCAAATTTACTTCTATTTAAGCCTTTTTATATTTTCTTTTTTTAATTATATTTTTTGGTTGTCAATTAATCAATATGAACTCTATTCGCAAATAACATGTTATTCCTTAATATTGGATCACTAAAGTTGGCCATTACTGGTGGATCTTGGAGGTTATGTGGATTTGGTCTAGTTGTAATGTCATGATATACTTAAAATTGACCACATTTATGGAGCTCATGAATCCTATAGTTAAAAAATTATTCACAACAATAAATCATTTTCCATGGAATTAGATATCTATTTTCTCTCAAACTAATCAAGTCCTTTGTTTTTGATCCAAAATTAAATATACACAGTGTCAAAATTAAATTAGTTTGTTTTTTGGTTACTTTCTTTTTTAATGTTATGAGTCAACATGTTTCACTGTTACCTACATATGTGAAAACATCTATGTCATATTAGACTGTATTGTAGAGTTTCTCTTGGTGCAACCACTTTGATGATGATCATTGTCTGTCAATTTTTCTCATACAAGTGAAGGACTTCACTCTTTATTGTCCTTGGAACTCTAAACTTTGAATTTTTTGGTTCATATATCAAAAGAATCTTTATTATCGATTCTATGTTAAGTGGTGTTAGTCTTGTTATCATCCAAAAGATACTAGTTGGATCCTTCTAGTTTACAATTGTGTGTTCTTCATTGTCTCCTAGTGTTTCTAGAATATGTTTGGGGCTCATTTCAAAATTTCACATTGTAGTCTCCTCTTTCATTTTACCCCTAGTCCTCCTAGTCTTGCCTCTTTTTCTTTCGAATGAGAAATTTCGACTGCATTTGTTCACTGCCATCCTTATTATGATATTTCCCTTCTTTGTTATTGGTTTCATTAGATTCTTATGTCATCATTCTCTTTGGTTGGATTTTTCCTAGTTCCTTTTCCTTTTCTCTTCCTCATGGTTCGTTTCTACCTTTCTTATTTCCTCATCAACTCCCTATTTTTGTCATTCTAACTCTTGATGTTGTTGGAGGGTTATTGTCCATGTACAAAAATGGTTCTCACATTTCTCAACTAATACTTTAAGTTTGTTGATCTCTAGTCAGTCTTTTTGTGTTAATCTTTTACCCATGTTTTTGTTGTTTATGGTCCATGCTTTCATCAATTTAATTTTTGCAGTGGCCAACAACATCTAGTCAATATCTTCCAAATATTTCTCTATTTTCCTTTTGGAGTTTCCATTTTATTGATCTTAGTCATGTCCTTTACAGTATGTTTTCTTGATACTTCATTTTCTTTCTTGTTTCAATGCTCATCAAATTTATTCTCTAAGTCTTCTTTGGTTTTTTCCCTAGGTGTCCCTTTGTCTTCCTTCTACATAGTATGCAATCTCCCTTTGACTACTCCTTCATTGTCAACATTTATTATGTTTTTATTTAGATATCAACCCTATATTGGTAATTTCTATTATTGTTAATTTTTTCTTGGACTTTAGTGAATTTTCAGATTTCAGTTCAATGTTGTCTCCATTATCCTGCTTCTTCGCCTTCCTCTTCGCTGCCACTGATCTAGCCTTTATCTCTTCGACTTATTTCCACACCTATTGATCCTATTCTTTGGGTAATGGTTCTGTTAATGTGTTGATACACCTCTCTAGTCAATGCTTTCTTCTTTTACCTTTTCCCCCTTTATTCATTTTCCCTATCTTTCTTAACCTGTAACTCATCTACAAACCTATACATGCTAGTGACAATTTTGAAGGTCCATTTCAAGGCTTCACATTCTTCTGATGTCCTGGTCAACTTTTCATTTTGTCTCTATCCACCATTGTTTCTACCCAAGCCAGACTCCTCACCTTGATCTACCTCTACATTGATAAGTCTACTAGTCAATTATATGTTAGACTCATCGTGAACAATGATTATTTACTTATCTTTATTTTGATGCTTCCTTCATAACTCTTCTTCATGCAACGTATCCCAACACCAACCAAACCATTTTGGTAAGTAGATATTAGTTTTGTTTTCAAGGGGTCATAATATTCCATATTTCTAATGATGGAGTTATGATAGGTGGGTAGGCTTCATAAACTTTTCCTTCGATAGTATTCTAAGAGAAGTAACCCTTGCTCATGTATGTGGTGGTTGATAGGGTACTATTTTATTGATCTCATTGAAGTTTCAATTTGTAATTTACACTTGTTAATAGATATCTCAAATAGAAAATTTGTTCCAATTTTTTGGGGGGAGTGTTGTGAGTGTTCAAGAAACCCCAAACTCAATTATAACAATAGTTTGAAATATTGAACCAACCCTTGACTTCTTTCTACACCAATTAGCCATGAATCTAAAAAACATCCACCTATTCCTCTTTATGTCAGTGTATTTTTTGGAACCAACTCATTAACTCATATTCAACCACTCAATATATATATCAAATTTTCCTTGTCCACAATGTACAAGGAAGGGATCAATAACTAGAATGCATTCCATAGATTCTTGTCACTATTTATAGGTAGAAAAAATGCTACTATAAACCAAAATATATCAATATACATAAATAAATGGTTATGACAATATAGTTTTTCTTGGTATAACTAGGTATGGATTTGGTGTTTGATGATTTCTATCTGGTGTGTCCAAATATCATAGTGAAGCATCTTATATAATACATACATACATTAATTTTTACATGGCATAACATCCTTTTTACCAAAGATGTTATCGAATGTTTTCACTAGTGCTCAATAGAGGCTCACCTTCAAGTGCTCAATCCCATTGACATCCCTAATGTATTTAACTCATACCTTGGTAGCCTTTAACTCAACTTTCATTGCATTAATTCTAAATATTGATGTAACATCCCGCTCTTGCGCGCACTGAGTAGACTTATTCTTTTAGGACACCTGCGTGCAAGTGATCCGGGTCGTTATACTATTGGTTGTTTTGATTATGATTATGAGACATTGTGGATTTGATGTTATGTTATTTTTTTGTATTTACATTGACATGTGCTATTGACTGGGTTTTCCTAAGTGTGCAGGACTCTAGACATTGAGGATTCTGAGGCATCGATGAAACTCCGTGGACTCTGGATTGAGTCAGGGAGTGGATTGTTAGGGTTTGAATGTTGTTGATGTGACATATGTACATAAAATTAGATGTTATGATGTTGATTATTATTGCTGACATGATTCGTTGATGGATGCAGGCTGATGATAACTTGTCGACCAGACTCACATTTGGATTAGAGGGGTCACGCATGAAAACCAGAGACATTGAGGGAGAGGTGTCGTAGCAACCCTGCCACAACCTACTAGCACTCCTGTCGTGGCTCGAACTGTAGGTTAATGATTACCTAGTTCGAGAGACCCACGATGCTGTGAGGGAAGATTGTGATAGTTGCTCATGATAATTCTAAGGGGCACGCAATAAGGTAGGGTCCTTATTCCTTAGAGGCCCTTAGTCTCCCACAAGATCACATAATAGAGTATTGACTCCAGGTGTTTGACGTCTACCAAACTCGGTCAAGCGGTGAGTGGCACCTTTGGAGAAAGTAGTGAATCTTGAAGGGAACATCACACAAATAAAACATAAAGAGGGCAGTGGCACCCTTGGAGCACGTAGTGCGCCTTGAAGGGCACATCGTGCAAATAAAATGGAAATAGGCGAGTGACACCCTTGGAGCACGTAGTGCGTCCTGAAGGGAACGTCTTGATTTTAACTGGTAAGTTAATAAACCTAGTGCCTAGAAAAATATGCCTCCTTAGGACCTGGTCGGCCTTAAAATGAATGAAGTGATGAGTAACTTTAATAACAAAATTTCCCTTAACAATTGTCACCAAACCTAGTGAATTTAAAACCTAGGTCTAAGTAGAACCTCTGAACAAAAATAATTAGACATATAACAAGAAGGGGGTAAAGAAATTCAAACTTTAGTTATTAAAGTAAAAATTATATTGGAGGATTGCATTTATTAAAATGGTAAATGGTTGTTTTTCTACACTTGCTAAATTTGATTTTTAGTTAAAAAGAAAAGGGGGAAACTTAAAGAAAAAGGGGGAAACTTAAAGAAAATGGAAACTTAAAGAAAAGGGGAAACTTAAGGAAAAAGGGGAATGTCTAACTTAGTAAGGAATCTAGCCTTTGGAACTTTATATTTATGAACTCAACTAAGAATTAAGTAAGGCGTAAGTCATTTAAGAATTGTAAGGAAATATTGGGACACCGATGAGTGTTTTTAGGAACACTTTTAGGTGGGTGAGGGAAATAGGAAAATTTAATTAATTAATAAAATTGATTTTCTGGTGCAACTAGAGGATTGGGCGACATGTGTACGGGGGAAGTTTTTCGTAATTAAATAAATGAAAAGGGAATCTAATGAGGGTTTGGGAAACTAATCACTTGAAAAATATATAAAAAGGATGGTAGAGGAGGAGTATGGATCACATCTGGATTGCGTAATGTTACACTGCCAAATTTTATCTTACTTGAGTTTCCTTTGTGGGAGTTTGGATACCCAGCTCGAGTAACGAGTGGTAGCTTGACCTTGCGAGGCGAGTTGGGAG
>SNQJ01S0103856.1:22959-40680 GCA_010110895.2 Picea sitchensis
TCTAATTACGCGTGGCCAGAATGAGCCCCAGACTCAAAACCTTGCCTACGCTTTTATATCTCCTGCCTGCGTTTTCTTTATTCCTTGATTGCATTTTTTCCATTATTTTGTTTCTCCATAGAGAAGATATGGATGTAGATTTATGTTTTATCTTCTGTTCCTTTATCCTTTAATTTATTATTATGTGCCTGAGCAGTTGGCAAGGAGTCGAATCGACTGTCTTTCACTCTGGTGTTAAAGATTTAGATTCAAATGCCCTACTTTCTTGTGCATGGATAATAAGTGTAGGATCATTTCTCTACCCAACAAGGAATTCTCTCCTGGACATTTATTCCCTCCTTAGCCTATGCGATTATTGTGATTTATTCTCTGCAAACTTGTGCTTCCACACAATGATTTTGGGGTTGTCCCTTCAGATTCGCCCAACTTTTCGTAATGTATCCTCTACGATTTCCTTGAGTTGTAATCTCGGCCCCTTCTTTTTTTTTTACTTGAGTTTTCACTGTTCACTTACACCATGGTTTAACCCTCTCTTTACCCAACGATCCATTTCTTTTATCTCTGTGTGATGCCTCTTAAATTTAGTGATTTGGGTGCTGCCTTTTCCTTGCATTTTGCGTGGATTTCTCAGCTATGATACCTCATCAAAACAACCACTATAATCTCTATGTTTTCTTCAGTTCTCTGCAATGCACCCTTCACGAGCTACCAGCTTGGGGGGTTTTGCTACTTGCGTTTTTCCTGCGCATGAGACTTCTTATTGTTACACATTGTTTTTTTTTATTTTAATTCAAATGCTATTGCGTCCAATCATGATCCTTCCATTCTCTCAGAATTGATATGAGTAACCACATGGATGAATTTATCCCTGATGCATTAGCATCGCTCCTTTACAATACATCATTTATTTTTTATTTTTTATTTTTTTTAATTTATTTATTTATTTTTTTATGGTTGAACCGCGCCATATAAATCCTGGTCTGGTAATTCAAATATCATGTCCCAACTCTGCCAAAAGGCGTAACGATCCATGTGCAAGAATCACCCTTACGCTTGTGCGATTTGGGGTCTTTACTCACATTTTGCCTGAAACTTTGACCGGATCTGGGCAGGATGGTGGATACTGAAATGCTTTTTGATATGCCCTTGCCTCTTCGGATGCCCTTACTATGAGATATCATATTTATTAGTTCTTGATTAGGTAACAATGTGAAATGTGCCCTTGGGAATTGCTCATTTGAACGTTGGATTGTTGTGATCGACTGTGTCTCAATTTTAGACAAATAACAAAAAAAAAACATCCTGAATGTAATAAGTAATGTCATGACCAAATATTTTAATATTAATAATAATTAGTATTGTAACACTCTAAAAGAGTATGACACATGTAAAAATCCTTGATAAATAAAAGGTCCTTCTACAATAAAGATTGCACTATAATTCAAGTTTATATTTAAAATTAAACATTTATATAGTTTTATGTTCTTGCATACATATTAATAATTAGAAATTATTTACGTTCCAGAGAACATAAATTATTTGTGAAAATAGTAAATAATTATGTTCCAGCAAATAAAAATTAACTGCGTAATTAGTAAATATTTATGTCCCAGAAATAGTAAATATTTCGATTCCAGGAAATACTTGCGTATTTAGTAAATATAAAATATTTTGTTCCTGAAAATAGTGAATAGAAATTATCTGTGTAAAAGTGATTGCATATATTAGTAAGCATAAAATATTTCTGTTCATCATAATTTTAGGTTCAGATTATGATGACTAAGGGCTAGGTTCGCATTATGATCATCATAAGGTATTCATCTACTGTAGAAATCCTTGAAGAATTCTTTTTTTAAAAGATTAAATTGTTTCAGGAAGTTTTCCCAATTGTAGTACATGGTGAATTAGAGGAAATTACTATGACTATTCTCTATTTTTAGAAAGGAATATGCTTTTGGAATCTAACATTGGGAATTGTGAATATTTAAGGTGACATGTGTTGGAGGTGATTGGAAAACAAATCATTCATCCTACATATTAGTGAAATGTTAAATATCCATGTGTCTTGAATTGTTGATGTATAAATGTTTATTAGTTAGCGTTAGTGGTGATATGTAATTCGTTAAAGGTTTAGTTAATTTGCAAGTTATGTTAAATTGTCATGGTTAGCGTTGGCAACGATGTTGTGATTTAGTTAATTCATAATGTTTTCGGTTGATTTTTTTAGAACAATGCCATAATGGCAGTATAAATTATATTGTTCTTGACAACGACGGGTGAATTTATAGCAGCACCCAGTAATTGCAGTGAAATTTATAATTGTTATATTTTAAAGAGAAGCACTATTATATTTTATATTTTAAGAAAGGAATGGTTATATTTAAGTTAAGCATTGTTGTATCCTAAAGGAGCATTGTTATGTTTTATATTCAGGAAAAACCTTGATCAATGAATGCGCATGATAACCCGACGTGGGTCGCGTGCTCCCCGTTGATGATGTTGTTGATTATTGAAATTGATGTTTGTAAATTGAACTGTAATGATTGATTGTGCTTTGTTTTTCGCTCACTATGAATGTTTTAGTTACTTGTGTCATTGATGTATGTTGCCTGATTTGCGTGCATTGTGTTCGTCGCCAAGTTGTGTTGATTAATTTTTGTCGTTGTTACTTTCCTTCTTAAAAATAAATAAAATTGCACTTGCTTTGCGTCGCATGTAGTCATAACGGCTGGGGTCATTACATATGGTATCAGAGGCGAGTTCGACCCATGACTTAGGATCACTACGACTTCTGTTGATTAGGTAATTGATTATTATATCGCTAATTAAATTGATTTGTATTCGTGCAGGTAATCATGGTTAGAGGACGTTGCGAAGGTAGACGACAGGGTGTTAGGGGAGGAGGTGTGACGCCCCTAGTAGCATCCACGCCTGAGGGGTCTAACCCCCAAGGAGGCAGACATGTTGTCGGGTAGGAAAATATAGTTGTGGGTGATGTTGTTGGGATGATGAGGTCCTTTCAACAGATGTATGAGGCACTGCTCAACCGTTTGGATAGATATGAGCCTAGGGTGTCGGCACCCCCTGAGGGTCCATTGCGCACTCTGGTCGATACTGATAGCATTCATCGAGAACTTGAGAAGGTCAATTTTCCTGAGTTCTTTGGTGTCATGGATGATGCAGTCGCCGAGGCATGGTTGGAGAATATGGCGATGTTCTTTGCACTTCGTGAATATACCTCCAACATGAAGGTTTGCATGAAATTATTTCAACTAAAGGGGAGCACTCTTCTATGGTGGAAGACGCTCCTAACACAATTAAACATGGTCGTCGAAGACATGTCATGGGAAATGTTCAAGGAACGGTTCCGAGAGAGGTATCTATCTGAGGAATTTACTGAGCTCCATCTCAACGAGTTCAATGCCTTGCAGTAGGGTGACTGTACGGTGCCCGAGTACGAGGCTCATTTTATGGAGTTGCTTCGGTATGCTCCACACCTAAATACCGAGAAACTTAAGGTCAACAGGTTAGTGTTTGGCCTTAATGTCAACATATGTGCAAAGTTTAGGATTTTGATGCCTCAAACCTTGCATGATGATGTCCAGAAATCCCTCATAGTAGAGGAGAAGCTTATCAGCGGGGGTCAGAGTAGGACTCCAACGAGACCAGTGGGGCAGGTGTCATCTGGTGCGCAACAACATCAAATGCTACATAGACATTCACGAGGATATTGTGGCTTCCAGAGAGGATCCACTTTCACTACACCTCATTGAACAACGCCTTACCAATAGACTCCTTACAGAGCACCACAACAACGTCGATTGCAGCAACAACGATTTAGGCATGTTCAGCAGAATAGACCAGGGTTCCAGGCTGGTTGGTCGTCAGCTTCTACTTTGGGTACCAAGAGTATTGGACCAAAGAAAGGGTGTTGGACATGTGGAGACCCACATTACCAATGTGACTACCCAGTGGAGAGGACCAAAGCTTCTAGATCAGTCGGGCCCACTACCGTGGGAGATTTGGGCAAGGCCCATCATATTCATGCAGCGGTGAATAACCACCAGGAAGAGCACCAGTTGACCATGCTCAAGACATTAGGTACCATCGTTGACCAAACCCTTAGCATTTTGATAGATCTAGGTGCTACCGAGAGTTTTATTTCTGGTGAAATGCTAAAAATAATAAAGATAAAGGCAGTCGAACAGGACGAGTTTAAATTTGTAGAAATGGATTCGGGAGCCAAACAAAAGGTTGGAGGGAAGGTTACAGGCTGTAGCCTTAACCTGGGAGATTTTTTCACCAGGGACAAAATGTACGTCACGATCTTAGGATCTTATGACGTTGTGATCGGTACGGACTGGTTGGAATTGCATGAGGCGATCCTCAACTATAAGATGAAACGATTGAGCTTGGTCGATGATGAGGGACAATGACGCGTGATTGTAGGTCAGAACTAGGGATTTTCCCTAAGGTTCATCTCTTCCTTGCAACTACGGAAGAGCATGCGTAAGGGATGTAATATTTATGCAATCCTTGCGTTAAACGAGAAGGGAGTAGCGGAAGGTCTAGAAAACCTTCCAGTGGTGCGAGAGTTTGCAAACGTCTTCCCTGAGGAGTTACATGTGATGTCACCTGAGAGGGAATTGGAATTTACCATAGACCTAAAACAAGGGACTGAACCGATAGAAAGAATGCCTTATCGGATGTCGACCCCGGAGTTACAAGAGTTGAAAATGAAATTGAAGGAGTTGTTGGACCTAGGACTTATACATCCAAGTGTGTCACCGTGGGTTGAACCTGTTATTTTCATTTGGAAGAAGGATGGGTTGTGGATACTCTGCATTGAATATCGTCAATTGAACAAGGAAACGATCAAGAATCAATATCCATTACCAAGGATTGGTCATCTGTTTAATCAGATGAAGGGTGCAATAGTGTTTTCAAAGATCGACTTGAGATCAAGGTATCACCAGTTACAGATCAAAGAGGACGACATCCCTAAGACCGCCTTTAATATGAGGTTTGGACATTATGATTTTATTGTTTTACCGTTTGTACTAACGAATGCCCTAGGGGTATTTATGAGTTTTATGAATGGGGTGTTCCGCGAATACTTGGACAAGTTCATCCAAGTATTCATTGACGATATTTTGAGTTACACTCAGACAATGGAGGAGCATGAAGAGAACTTGCACATGGTACTACAATGTCTACAGGAGAACAAATTGTATGGGAAATTGTCTAAATGCTCGTTTTATTAATCAAAGATTCACTACTTAGGGAATGTCATCTCCGACGAAGGTATCGTTGTGGATTCAACAAAGGTCAAGGCTATTATGGAATGGCCTGCGCCGACGAATGTCCCCAAAGTGCATATCTTCATGGGTTTAGTGGGATACTATCGGCGATTCATCGAGGGTTTTTCGAAGATAGCAAATCCGATCACAAAATTGCAAAAGAAGAACAAGAAGTTTGTTTGGACCGAGAAATGCATGGAGGAATTTCGGAGACTCAAGGAGTTGTTGACGACAACACTGATTCTAAAAGTCCTTGACATGGACGTGAACTTCTTGGTATGCACTGACACATCCAAGGAAGGCTTAGGCAGAGTCTTGATGCAAGACAATCGAGTGATTGCTTACATCTCGAGAAAGTTGAGAAGGCGTGAGGAGAACTATGCAACGCATGATTTGGAGTTATTAGCCATTGTTTATGCCTTGAGAGTTTGGAGACACTACCTTATTGGAAAAAAATTCAAACTAAAAACAAACCATTGTGGACTACAACACATCTTTACGCAAAACGACTTGAACGCGCGACAACAATGTTGGTCGGAATTTCTTAGCGAGTACGATTTCGAGATTACTTACATAAAAGGAACAGTGAACAGAGTGGATGATGCGTTGAGTTGGAGACCATGCATATTTTCGGTGATGCCTCTTCAGACGAATCTATGTGAAAAGATTCTAACTTTACAACGTGATGATGACTGGTGCAGAGAGGTCAAGGATTTTATCGGACAAAACACCATGATGGTACCAAAATATGAGGGATTTACTGTGGACAACGATGGATTATTGATATTTAAAAGTTGAATGTACGTACCACCCAATGATGAGTTGAGGAGTTTGATCCTAAACGAGGATCATAGAGCAGTGTACATGGCTCATCCTGGAGTCATGAAGATGAGGGCAGACCTTAAACCCTTATTCTTCTAGAAAGGAATGAAGGCAGACATAGTCAAATATGTGGCAAGATGTCTAGAATGTCAGCAGGTGAAGGATGAACATAGACATCCCAAAAGATTACTACAGCCACACGTTATTCTGGAATCGAAATGGGAGGTCATTTCAATGGATTTCATTGTTAGATTGCCACTGATGACAAGGAGACATGACTCGATTTTTGTGGTAGTCAACACTCTCACAAAGAGTGCTCATTTTATTCTTGTGCGTATGACATATAAGGCATCTGACTTAGCTAGAGTTTTCATCAGTGATATTGTGAGGCTGCATGGTGTGCCTAAGAGGATTATATTTGATAGAGGATCGATGTTTACAAGACAATTTTGGACTAGTTTCCAAGGGGCCTTGGGAATACAACTTAACTTTAGTACTGCGTATCACCCGAAAAAAGACGAGCAGACCGAGCGAACAAACCAAATCTTGGAGGATATGTTGTGTATGTATGTGATGGACCAAAAGAAGCGTTGGGAATAATTCTTTCCACTGGTATAATTTTCATATAACAGTAGTTATCAAAGCACCATTAAGATGACGCCTTTCGAGTTTCTTTATGGGTGATTGTGTTAGATGCCTTTGAGTTGGGATCAGCTTGAGGATAGGGTCTTGGTGGGACCAGAAGTGATCCAATAAATGGAATATCAAATGCAAACAATAATAAAAAGGATCAAGGAAGCATAGGATCGACAAAAGAGTTATGTCGATGTGCATCGTGTCGACCATAGTTATGAAGTTGGTGATTGAGTATTCTTGCGAGTGGAACTGCATAAGAGTTTGATCAAGTTTGCAAAGGGTGCTAAAATATCTCCTAGGTTTGTGGGAACCTTCGAGATTGTGGAAAGGAAGGGGCATGTGGCCTATCGATTAGCCTTGCCTGATTCTTTGAGGCGTATGCACGATGTTTTTCACGTATCTATTTTGAGACATTATGTTAGTGATCTTACACATGTTATTGACATGAGTTCCTTGCAGGTATTAGACAAGGGTGCACTCACGGAAGAGCCAATTCACTTCCTAGACCATCACATTCAACAACTACGACGTCAAACAGTAGATCTGTTCAAGGTCTAGTGGGACAACTATAGTCCACACTCGACAACCTGGGAGGACACATATGATATGCGTCGGTAGTTCCCATTTTTGTTTGATAGTTAGACATATGATACCATGATGCACTTTATTTCGGCACTTACATACTGTGAAATTTTGGGACGAATTTTAAAAAAAGAGGGGGTGTATGTAACATCCTACTTTTGCTTGCAATGAGCAGACTTATTCTTTGAGGACACTTATGTGCAAGTGATCCGGGTCATTATACTATTGGTTGTTTTGATTATTATTGTGAGACATTGTGGATCTGATTTTAATCTTATTTTGTTGTATTTACATCGACAGGTGTTATTGACTGGGTTCTCCCGAGTGTGCAGGGCTCTGGATGTTGAGGATGGCGAGGCATTGATGAAACTCCGTGGACTTCGGATCGAGTCAGGGAGTGGACTGTTAGGGTTTGAATGTTTTTGATGTGACATATGTACATACGATTAAATGTTATGATGTTGATTATTATTGCTGTCATGATTCTTTGATGGATGCAAGCTGACGATAGCTTGTTGAACAGACTCACATTTGGAGTATAGGGGTCACGCACGACAACCAAAGACATTGAGGGAGAGGTGTCACAATAGCCCTGCCACAACCTACTACCACTCTCATCGTGGCTCAAATTGTAGGTTAACGATTACCTAGTTCGAGAGACCCATGATGCCATGAGGGAAGACTGTGACATTCACTCATGATGATTCTAAGGGGCATGCAATAAGGCAGGGTCCTTATTTCTTAGAGGCCCTTAGTCTCCCACAAGATCACCTAACGAATTATTGAATCCAGGGGTTTGACGTCTACCAAATTCAATCAAGAGGTGAGTGGCACCCTTGAAGCTAATAGTGCATCTTGAAAATAAAACAGAAAGAGGTGAGTGGCACCCTTGGATCACTTAGTGCATCTCGAAGGGCACGCCATGCAAATAAAACAGAAAGAGGTGAGTGGCACCCTTGGAGCACGTAGTGCATCCTAAAGGGCACGTCGTGATTTTAACTGGTAAGTTAATAAACCTAGTGCCTAGAAAAATATGCCTCCTTAGGACTTGGTTGGCCTTAAAATGAATGAAGTGATGAGTAAGTTTAATAACAATTTTTCCCTTAAGAACTGTCACCAAGCCTAGTGAATTTAAAACCTAGGTCTAAGTAGAACCTCTGAACAAAACTAATTAGACATATAACACGAAGGGGGTAAATAAATTCAAACTTTAATTATTAAAGTAAAAATTGTATTGGAGGATTAAATTCATTAAAAGGGTAAATGGTTGTTTTTCTACACTTGCTAAATCGGATTTTTAGTTAAAAAGAAAAGGGGGAAACTTAAAGAAAAAGGGGGAAACTTAAAGAAAAGGGGAAACTTAAGGAAAAAGGGGAATGTCTAACTTAGTAAGGAATCTAGCCTTTGGAAATTTCTATTTATGAGCTCAACTAGGAATTAAGTAAGTCGTAAGTCATTTAAGAATTTTAAGGGAATATTTGGACACCGAGGAGCGTTTTTATGAATGCTTTTAGGTGGGTAAGGGAAATAGGAAAATTTAATTAATTAATAAAATTGATTTTCTTGTGCAACTAGGGGATCGAACAACATGTGTACAGAGGAGGTTTTTCGTAATTAAATAAATGAAAAAAGAATATAATGAGGGTTTGGGAAACTAATCACTTGAAAACTCTATAAAAAGGATGGTAGAGGAGGAGTATGGATCACATCTGGCTTGCGTAACGTTATGCTGCCGAATTTTATCTTGACTGAGTTTCCTTTGTGGGAGTTGGGATACCCAGCTCGGGTAACGAGTGGTAGCTCGACCTTGCGAGGTGAGCTGTGAGCTAGCATTCTCTGGTATTGTGTGTGTGGCCCCTTTGCGGCTCGGGGGGCTCAGGGGGAAGAAGAGTACCCTAGCGTTGGCTGGGAGGTACCGGTGAGGTCTCATCGGTCGGCAAGTTGGATCTGGATGGAGTGAACGTGCGAAAGAACCTCTTCACCTCGTTGTCGTCGCTAAAGGTACGCCTGTTAAAGTTGTTACATGTAATTAAATTTAATTTACACTTATTTATTTTTACTATATTCGGATGACGATTTCATTGCCATAAGATTTCCTTGCACATGTATTTCTATGGTGATTGTAACATATTATTTTTCATAAAATCATAATTTGTAATGGTTATCTGACAGAAGAAAAAGAAAATTATTTGTACATACATAACCACATTGGAAGAACTGTTGTGTAGGATAGAAATAGTTTTCCTTCGAAATTGGTAAGAATGTAGGTCTCCTTAGGGATTCCTTGAGAATTTTGTCATCATTGTAATCTCCTTGTTGCTTGATTCATCCTATAAGAAACCTTGTTATCCATAGTATCTTTTATTTCTGAGTTACTATCTAATTGTGCGTGGCCAAAATGAGCCCCAGACTCAAAACCTTGCCTGCTCTTTAATATCTCCTGCCTACATTTTCTTTATTCCTTGATTGCATTTTTTCCATTATTTTGTTTCTCCATAGAGAATATCTGGATGTAGATTTGTGTTTTATCTTATGTTACTTTATCCTTTAATTTATTAGTCTATGCTTGAGCAGTCGGCCAAGAGCTGAATCGATTGTCTTTTACTCTGGTGTTAAAGATTTAGATTCAAATGCCCTTATTTCCTGTGCATGGATAATAAGTGTAGGATCATTTCTCTGCCAAGAAAGGAATTCTCTCCTGGGCATTTATTCCCTCCTTAGCCTCTGCGATTATTGTGATTTATTCTCTGCAAACTTGTTCTTCCACACAACGATTTTGGGGATGTCCCTTCAGATTCACCCAACTTTTCGTAATGTATCCTCTATGATTTCCTTCAATTGTAATCTCGACCCCTTATTTTTTTTTACTTGAGTTTTCACCATGCTTTAACCCTCTCTTTACCCAGCGATCCAATTCCTTTATTTGTGCATGATGCCTCTTAAACTCAGTGATTTGGGTGATGCATTTTCCTTGCATTTTATGTGGATTTCTTAGCTATCACACCTCAGCAAAATAACCACTATAATCTCTGCATTTGCTTCAATTCTCTGCAATGCGCCCTTCACGAGCTGCCAACTTGGGGGGGTTTGCTACTTGCGTTTTTCTTGCGCATGAGACTTCTTATTGTTACACATTGTTTTTATTTTTATTTTAATTCAAATGCTATTGCATCTAGTCTCGATCCTTCCATTCTCTCATAATTGATACGAGTAACTGCATGGATGAATTTATCCTTGATGCGTTAGCATCACTCCTTTACAATACATTGGTTTTTCTTATTTTTTATGGTTGNTATTGTTACACATTGTTTTTTTTTTTTTTAATTCAAATGCTATTGCATCTAGTCTCGATCCTTCCATTCTCTCATAATTGATACGAGTAACTGCATGGATGAATTTATCCTTGATGCGTTAGCATCACTCCTTTACAATACATTGGTTTTTCTTATTTTTTATGGTTGAATTGTGTCAAATAAATCTTGTTCTGGTCATTCAAATATCACTTCTCAACTCTGCCAAAAGGCATAATGATCCTTGTTCACGAATCACCCTTTTGCTTGTGCGATTTGGGGTCTTTACTCATATTTTGTCTGGAACTTTGACTGGATCTGGGTGGGATGGTGGATACTGAAATGCTTTTGGATATTCCATTACCTCTTCAGATGCCCTTACTATGAGATAACATAATTTTTAGTTCTTGATTAGGGTAACACCATGAAACGTGCCCTTGGGCATTGCTCATTTGAACCCTAGATTGTTGTGATCGACTGTGTCTCAATTTTAGACAAATAACAAAAAAAAAACATCATGAATGTAATAAGTAATGTCATGAGCAATTATTTTAATATCAATACTAATTAGTATTGTAGCGCTCTAAAAGAGTATGACACATGTAAAAATCCTTGATAAATAGAAGTTCCTTCTACAATAAAGATTGCACTATAATTCAGGTTTATATTAAAATTTAAACATTTATATAGTTCTATGTTCTTGCGTACATATTAATAATTAGAAATTATTTACGTTTGAGAGAACATAAATTATTTGTGTAAATAGTAAATAATTATGTTCCAGCAAACATAAATTAATTGTGTAATTAGTAAATATTTATGTCCCAGAAATAGTAAATATTTTGGTTCTAGGAAATACTTGCGTATTTAGTAAATATAAAATATTATGTTCCTGAAAATAGTGAATAGAAATTATCTGCGTAAAAGTGATTGCATATATTAGTAAACAGAAAATATTTATGTTCGCCATATGTTTAGGTTCAGATTATGATGACTAGGGGCTAGGTTCGCATTATGATCATCATAAGGTATTCATCGTCTGTAGAAATCCTTGTAGAATTCTTTTTTTTAAAGATTAAATTTTTTTAAGAAGTTTGTCCAATTGTATTACATGGTGAATTAGAGGAAATTACTATGACTATTCTCTATTTTTAGAAAGGAATATGCTTTTGGCATCTAACATTGGGAATTGTGAATATTTAAGGTGACATGTGTTGGAAGTGATTGGAAAACAAATCGTTCATCCTACATATTAGTGAAATGTTAAATATCCACGTGTCTTGAATTGTTGATGTATAAATGTTTATTAGTTAGCACTGGCAGTGATATGTAATTCGTTAAAGGTTTAGTTAATTTGCAAGTTATGTTAAATTGTCATGGTTAGCGCTGGCAGTGATGTTGTGATTTAGTTAATTCGTAATGTTTTTGGTTGATTGTTTTAGAACAATGCCATAATGGCAGTATAAATTATATTGTTCTTAACAACGGCGGGCGAATTTATAGCAGCACCCGATAATGGCAGTGAAATTTATAATTGTTATATTTTAAAAAGAAGCACTGTTATATTTTATGTTTTTAGAAAGGCATGGTTATATTTAAGTTAAACATTGTTGTATCCTAAAATAGTGTTTCTATGTTTTATATTCGGGAAAAACCTTGATCGATGAATGCACATGATAACCCGGCGTCGGTCGCACGCTCCCCGTTGATGATGATGTTGATTATTGAAATTGATGTTTGTAAATTGAACTGAAACGCTTGATTGTGCATTGTTCCTCGCTCACCGTGAAGGTTTTAGTTACCTGTGTTGTTGATGTTTGTTACCTGATTTGCATGCATTGTGTTCATCATCAAGTTGTGTTGATTAATTGTTATCGTTGTTACTTTCCTGCTTAAAAAAAAATGTACTTKCTTTKCATTGCATGTAGTTGTAACAATTGGGGTCGTTACAACTGACAATCCATCAAKATTCYAGAGCTTCAGAGCAATTTCATTATGTAATATAATTTACAAAATAATATCCAAAGTCATAGCTCAAATACTAAAAGGAATTCTCTCAAGGAAGAATTCCCTAGAGCAATTTGGATTCCTATAAGGGCACCAATATAATGAAGTTGTGAGCGTGGCACAAGAAGGGATTTACTCTATAAATAACAAGAATAAAAAATCTCTAACTCCACAGGTTGATCTCTCCAAATATTTTGATTGGGTGAGTTTATTATATAGTAGGTTCATTCTCATTCATTTATGTTTTAGTCATGGTTTTGTCACCTTGGTAATGAGTAATGAGTTGCATTAGATCGACCTTTGTTGCAATTACTCTAAATGATGTTACCTCCTCTTTATTCAAATATGAAAGGGAGATTAGAGAAGGATGTTATTTATCACCCCTACTCTTTCTCTTGGTAGTAGAAGGTCTTAGTAGACCTCTAAAAGAATCCTATGGAAATGGAAGTAAAAAAATCATTAACATGCCCCCCCCTTGCAATGTCACGCATCTTCCTTTTGTTGATTATATACTAATATTATATCAAGGGTCTAGAAAACTTATTGGAAAACTTTGGCAGATCATGGACCTCTTCTACAAAACCACTGGAATGCATATTAATATTGCAATTTTTTTTATTCTTTACGGGGTTTCTTGGAGATAGAAAAGAATGAAATCTATCACATTTTCCCTTACCATGTAGGGGATCTAGATACCAGTTTAAAATACCTAGAATTTCATTTGAAATCCAATCAGTACAAAAAAAGGGGATTGATAGTTGCTACTGGAAAAAATTGAGAAAAAAATGAACACTTGGTACAACTAATGGTTATCTAGAGGAAGCATACTTGTTTTGGTCAAATAAGTCCTTGAAGAAATTCCTATTTATTGGATGTCTCTTACATTAATTTTGAAAGGAATCATTGAAAAAATTAGACAACTCTTCTTTATATTTATTTGGTCCAGAGAGGCTGGTAAGAAATGAATGGTTTTAGCCTCATGGAAAAGGATTTCTATCCCAAAATCTCTGGGTGGATGGGGCCTTAAGAACAGTTTCTTGTTCTCAAAGTTCCTAGCTACTAAGAATGTCTAGAGGATTATTCAAGGCACTAGGATTTGGGCTCAAGTTACAAAAGAAAAATAAATTCATCTAGACACAACAGAGGATTGGATCCAAAATCCCTTAAAAAATCTCAAAATGCATCAATAATCTGGAAAGCATTTATCTCATGTTTCCACCTAGTTGGCAAGTGGTTGGTTTGGAGAATTGGGAAGGGGGGTAAAGTTATTATAGGCTTAAACCATTGGATGGGTTGTAAGGAAGAAAAACAAATCCCAAACCACTCGATTCTTGAGATAAAAAGAAGGGTTATCAAACTTTAAGGAAGATTGCTCAAGGAACCAATGACACATGGAAACAACACTAGTTAACCTGGAGATATATTGGCTTTAGAGAGGAAGATGCAGTCACCTAGGAGAACTACACTCAGAAGGTGTTTTGTAAAACTGAAAGAGGATGAGGATCGATTTGTCTGATCCCTGAACCCCACTGGAAACTATGAGCCAAAATAGGGCATAAAACTCTACCATAGGTTGACAATGATGCACCACAGATATGGTAGTGGAAAAATATTTGGAAGTTGAAATTACCAGTAAAAGATAAATTATTCATGTGGATCCTTTTAAATAATAAATCCCTTACATGGGACATACAAACTTTGAGGGACAAGGAATATTCAAAAACAAACTCCCATCTAATGTTGTCATGTAGTTTCACTAAGGAGGTTTGGATACAAACATAAAGATTAATAGGTTTGAAAAATGCTTGGAGAGGAACTACTATTGAGGAAGCTCTCAGGGATTGGTGTCTAAAAAATGAAACCTCAAAGTACAAAGTTCTTCCTCTTACCATTACTTGGGGAATTTGGTTAGACAAAAACATAAAGTTGTTATCCTCTCTACTTTCCCACAACAAAAGGACCCTCACTTTGAGAAACATATCCCCCAATAATATATAAACAAGGAAATGCCTTGGGCATATTTTGATGGGGCCTCCTAGGGAAATCCCCCTAGAGGTGGAGTAAGAAGAATCCTTCATCTCTTTGATAGCCATAATATCTCTTTTTCTGTTGGTATTGGCATTGAAACAAATAAATATTATGAATTATTGGCACTCAAACTTGTTTTATTGTTGGATCTAGAAAAATGAATTTCCCACATACAAATCTATGGTGATTCCATGTCAATCATACAATGGATGAAAGGGCATTTCTCTTTATATAAATTCACATTGCAACCTTTATTTCAAGATACTATGAGCAACAGATCAACCTTCTCTCACATCAATTTTGAACATGTCTACAGGAACAAGAATAATGACGTTGACCAATTATCAAAAGATGGAATTGCCTTGGGAAGAGGAATCTATAAAATTATTGAGAGTACTCAACCTCACACCTCAAAATATATGCATGACCCAATTTTTAATTGTGATGTATTATTTTGATAAAACAATGCTTTTGTTGTTCTCTTATTAGGACTATCAATAATTTTGATGATGTAATCATATACTGCCAAACTAAAAGATGTTTTTTTGTTTTGTTTAACATTGGATCATGTCAAAAATGTATCTCTTTTTTAAAACTGTATAGTCACAACTTTGTATTTTCAAGAGAAAACTCACCTAGTCTCATATTTCCAAGATTTTAATTCTATATGGAATACTAGCAAGCATCTACCATAATAATAATAATAATAATCCCCGGATGGGGTGCCACGTAGCGCAGACTGGACACACGGTGGAGAGCCTGGAAGGGCCTTAAATACAGGCCATTGGCTCCCATATCCTCACCATTAAGATGGGAGAAATCTCGAGCAACCATGCCCATGGGAAGATCCCTCTCGCGCACGTGAGGAGGACAGACGCACATGGCACTAGGGGGATATCCATAATGGCTAATCCTATCACGATCACCCTCATGTTTATCAACAGTTCTGGAAGGGAGATGATGCATTTTAAATTCGACCGGTTGAAGTCTGAGTTTTCTGAGCACTGGTGCAAAGCTAGCCATCTGGTTGATATTCTAGTCATAGTTTTTCTCATCCACATGCCAAGGGAAAGAGGCCGACCTCGTAGAGGCACAACCTGGTATGCTTTTGATGCTCGCTGGAAGAGACAACAGAAATTTGAGAGGGCGTTGTTGATAGCTCGGTCGCAGAGAGTCCAAAAACATAGAAATCCTAGGTCACCTCCCAAGGCCTATGTGGAGGAGGTTTCTCTGGAAGAACCATTCCAGAATCCTTCGGAACACCTCCTCTTCACCATTCCTGATAATTGGAATCTGCCAACCTGCTTTTTGGGCGAAGCCAAGCAATGGGCCACAGGGGCACTGCACAGTCATCAGGAAGGTGACCAGATGGAGGAACCCACCACTTGTTATGTCGAAGAAGAAATCTTGGAAGGTGTAGGCACGACGATGACTACAACAGCAGGGGATTTTTCCATGGACGCAAATCACCAGTAAGCTCAAAGAGGACAATAAGACAGGTGCGAGATAGAAGAGGAAAAGGAAATATGGGTGAAGGAGGGTGGAAGGGCCCCTGCACCATGTCCCCTCTCCATCATGCAGGAAGTATGGCGTGTTCAGCTGCCATTCCTCCACCCGGAACACTTGGAGATGATATTTAAAATGAGAAGTCTGGTGGAAGACCAAATCCATCATGGCCTCCAAATCAACCAGTGCCTAGACATGTTGTATGATGCCTACTCCAACACATCACCAGGACGACGGTGCCCAACGTGTGCACAACCCTTCACGCTGCTAGCCAGAGAAGGAACGAATGACAGAGAGGTTGAACCCACCGGGCAATTGCTTCAGTTAATGATGTTGGTTAGAAGCATTGTTTAGTTTTGTTTAGAACTATTTCAATATGTTGTTAGAAGTTAAAGGAACATGTTCAGACTAATGGCTTCCATATCTCCTAGTTTCCTTTGGGCAGGACAGATGGCAGACAGTTTTTTGAAACAAGTTGCATAGGAAGCCAGCTGTCCCGGTTTCCATTTTTCGGCGGGACAGTTGGCATTCCAAAGGTTTTTTGTAAGACTGCACAATTAATACAATAGAATCCTCCTTTTTTACTTAAAAATAAATAATAATAATGTCATGACCAAGATAGACACCAAATTGGTGTATGAGACCCCCTTGATTTGGGACAAGGGACCCCCTTCACGTAGCCATTTGACTATTAAATTATACGAAGGTATACATACCCTACCCCCTCTAGATTTGAGCTTGTGATCTCTTAGGAGAAAACACATGTTTTTAACCGTTATGCTCACATAATTTTGTTCTATATAATAAAATTACTTTATTTTTTTCAATAAATATATATATGGTGAAGTATTATATCAATATAAATAATTGAAAATATTTTATTTGATTAGAACTATAAAGATTTTATAAATGATGAAGTACTATATCAATATCAATATGAATGATTAAAAATATAATTAAATATTATCTTATTTACAATTTTTCAATTACATATCACAATTATAAATGATATTAGTAACATTCAAATAATAATATCATATAAAAATATTTTTATTTTTTATTTTTTTTTGTAATTAGGGGAATCGGTAACAATGACAATATCATACTCGCATGACACCGGGTCGCAGTATCATACTCGTGTGACACTAGGTCGCATTATCATACTCACGTGACACCGAGTCGACAGGTGTGTGACACCAGGTCGCAGTATCATACTCGCGTGACACCAGGTTGACATGCGCGTGACACCGGGTCGAATCCTGTCGGCTGCCTTATAACCCCGGGGGAGAAATCACACAACCCACAAGCACGTCATCCGAATAAATCGGGGTGAGAATCAACCTTGAAACCTCTTTTTACATATTTCCTTCCATTTACACAATACTTGCCAATCAATCTACACCCCTACAAGCAATATTTTTAATATTTTTAATTATAATTATTTTTATTAATTTCTTTATATTAATTTTAAATATTTATAATTTTAAAAAATTAATAAAACTTTTTAATTACTTTTTACATTCTATATAATATTTCACATAAAAGTTTTT
>SNQJ01S0103857.1:21051-51440 GCA_010110895.2 Picea sitchensis
AGGGTGTACTCCTCCGATGGTGGACTACAAATTCTTCAGTCAGGGCTTCAACTGTCTTATTGATGAAGTGTGTACCTTGATCACTCATAAAGATATTAGGGAATCCAAACCTGGTTATTATGTCATCAAATATAAAATGCGCATCTCTAGTTGCACTACAGTCCTTGAATGCTCTAGCTTCGGCCCATCTGGTTAAGTATTATGTCGCAGTAATAATGTACCTTGCTCTTGTGCGCTTTCCTGGTGGGTTTATAGGTCCCACGAAGTCAATGGCCCACTTTTCAAATGCTTGTAGGGTCATATGCATTGCTAATGGAATTTCATCTCTTCGGGATGGTTTTCCAATCCTCTGGCATACATCACATGCTCTGGCATACTCTTTAGCATCTATGTGTAACGTAGACCACCAAAGGCCAGCTCGCAGAACCTTCTACGCAGTTTCTTTCCCTTCGTAATGTCCTCCTGTGATGCCTTCATGAGCTTCTGCGAGGATCAGTGGTCGCTCTGTCTCCATAACACACCTCTTTAATATTTCATCCAGTCCCATTTGGTACAGTTGTCCAGCTATAAGTGAAAGGTTTGCAACACGCACCACTAGTTGTTTCTTCTGAGGAATTGTATACTCATTTGGAGCCATTCATGTTGACAGGAACTGGACTATGTATGCGAATTGGTCATCAATCTTTCTAATGGCGAGAAGCTATGCATCCGATAATTTATTCTCCAAACTGGTAGGTTCTTCGCCATGTTCCAACCTTGATAAGTGGTCTGGGCCCTTGTTCATTCTTCCTAGATTAACTATGATCTCAAAATCATATTCTTGAAACAAAAAAATCCATATGAATATTCTCCCCCCCAACATTGGCTTGTTGACTAGGTACTTTAGCACGAGTGATTAGTAAACATTTTAAAGTGTCCTCCCAACAAGTAGTGGCGGAATTTTTGCAGTGTATACACCATGGTTAGTCCCTCGCTCTCTGTAGTGATGTAATTAACTTCAGTTCTGGATAGCTTGCTGCTAGAAAATGCTGATGGATGATCAATTTCCCCTTCTCTAGGTTGTTCCAATACTGCTCCTAATGCAATAGAAGATGCATCGACATGCACATGGAATTATTTGCTCCAATCTGGAAAATCCAGAATAGGCGCTGTAACCATCTTTTGTTTCAGTGTGTCAACGCTCTGCTAACATTCATCTGTCCACTCATACTGGAATTCCTTCTTCAACAGCTTCTCCATTGGTGTTATAATTTGGGCATATCCTTTGATAAATTTCATGTAATATCCATTATGGCCTAGTGTAGTGCGCAGTTGTTTGACTGAAGTAGGAGGTGGAAAATCAACTATAATTGCAATTTTATATGGGTCAACCAAAAATCCCTACTTGCATACAATATGACCTAATAACACTCCAAATGGTGAGAAGAAGATGCATTTCTTCATATTCAAAGAAATTTGACACTCCCTTCATTTGTCCAACATTAGACTTAGAAATTCAATATGATTTTTCAACAAACTAAAAGCAGTCCAATAATCAAAGTATGCTTCTAAAAATTTATGCAAAAATTCTTTGAACACTTCGACCACCACCCTGGAAAAGATGGTTGGGGCATTCTTAAATCCAAATGGCATTACTGTATATTGGTAGGATCCCCACTCTGTGGAAAATGTAGTCCTATGATGGTCCTCCTTGGCAATGTGGATCTGATGGTATCCTGAAAATCCGTCTATAAAAGAATATACTTCCTGGCCTCCCACGTTATCCAACACATCATCTGTGAATGGTGTAGGGAAAGGGTCATGCAGACATGCATCATTCAACTTTCTGAGGTCCAAACAGATCTTGATTTCTCTTGTCTTCTTTTCTTGTACCACCATAGGGCTGATCCACTCTGACTCTTCGATAGGTTCAATAATCCCTTCTTCCAGCATTTTGTCGAGCTTGATCTTGACGTTTTCCTTGTATTTTGGGTTTTCTTGACTGGCTTTGCATCTGGTTTCAAAGGTATTCTAATCTCACCCATAGGCCCTTTGATTCCCTTCATATAAGTGAACTTGGTCGGGAACAAGTCCTGATATTCATGCAATAACTCTATAATCTTGTCAATGGTAACAACATCCCAATAATCTTCGACATTGGCAAGCTTCCATGTCTCCTTTGTCCCAATATTGACTTTCTTTATTTTGATCGGCTGTCCTATGAATGGCATCTCAACTCTTGGTCCTTCCACATTTCTATGTCCTTTTGTCTTAGTGATGTTTACCTTCTTTGGATCATCATTTTCATCAACATTAATGTTGTAACATCCTAGCAATTTCTGGAATGGCGTGGTCCATTCATCCTCTTCTTGCTCCAAGGGGAGGCTAGATGCCTCCTTAAATAATTTTTGTCTCACAATCTATAATGCTTGGTATACTGAAGGAAATTCACTTTCAAACAAAAAGATGGTTACAAAATTTTGGATCATACCTTCCCAATATGAAGTGACGAGGTGCAGCTCCGCTTGAAGGTACGAGTTGATAGGGATCATGTCCAGTGTGTTAATGAATCTGTGCACCCATTGTTCTCGAGGAATGCCACTCCAAGCATCTTTGAAGCTTTGTACATGGTCCTCTGGGAAACTTCGACTTGTGTACCTCACTTCACAGCTTCCTACTTGTGTTGAGAACTGCGTTGTCATCCAAGTTTGACATTGTATCCAGTCTATGATATTTACTTTGTGCATCCCCCACCATATTGTTGGTGTGGCTTTCATGGCCTCATCCATTGCCAAGAGCCTCTGTTGTGTTGGTACACTTGTCTCAAACTCTGATAAGAATTTTTCTAAAGGGTTCAGCCCATCAAATGTGGGTAAGTTACTCATTGTTGTGTCGATCCAACGAACTTATCTGGTTAGTCTAGCACATATTCTGGTAGAGACTTCATACATCTGGTTCTGCCAGTTCTCCAATGCTTCTTCTGAGTCTGATGAACATGTGTTGTCACTTTTCCAGCTCATATTCCCATCGACTGTAGGATTGATATAATCCTGTTGTTGGGTTGTTAGTTTGTATATGTTTTCCAGTTCGTACGTGTGGTCTTCTTCTCTGATAGGATCTGTGTATCGAGGACCCTCATCTAGATATAAAGGTGCAATGACCCTAAGGCCATATCTTTCAAATGTCATACGCCTCTTCTTTAGATCAACAAAAGTAGAATTGTTGAAGGCCAAATCAATTCCTAATAATGCAGGATAAGGGCAGTTGTCATCAACAATTTCAATTACTTCAAAAACTGCAAAGGTTATAACTCCATCGATGTCCAGAGGGACATGCTCCAATCGTCCAAATGGGATGAAATATTATTGATTAGCCATTCTAAGCATGATAGGGGAATATATCAACTTTGGTTTTCCCATCAGTGCCCAGGTTTTCTTCATCATGACATTGACCTCTGACCCTAAGTCGAGGACCACATAGTCTATATCATATTCTCCTATTTGAGCATTCAAGTGTAATTATTTATTTGTCCTTCTCCTTTTCCCAATTTGATGCACTTCCCTATTCAGTAAGGAGTCTATCTTTCCTACCTCATACTTCTTGATTAAATATTGTAATTCTTTTACAACGCTTTTATCTTGAATCAACTTAACACAAGTTCACAAAAACTCCATGAGTTTTCTTACCTCTTTTCCTTCTATTGGCGACGCAGACTAATCAAATGCTCGAGGCATGCCATATTCTTTGATTTCTGGTTGTTTGTTTGATGAAGACCTTTGATCTCCTTTGAACTCTTTTCTTGCCTCCTCAAATATCTATCTTTCTTTATTAGCATCAAACATTGGGGTATTCTCTGTAGTTTTCCTGACTCCGTGGTCATTTACAGTCTTTCCTTGGGCTTCTCTGTATTCTCCTATAGCAGCGCCTCCTTGAGTGATAACAATGAATCTAGGGTATGCTCCACTAGGTTCATCATATATCAGTTGCACTTGCGATTTTTGTTGAGGTCCTCATCTTTCCTAAATCTTAGCTAGCAACAAAGGGTAGTCCTCGATGACATGCGTGAAGGAATTGCTATAACTGCAGGTTGTGCAAGGGTTATGGAAGTCCCTCACTAAATGTCCTGGCTATGCATAGTTGCAATAGATTATCTGTCCTCGGCCTCGACCCATACCTCCTCCTCATCCTCATCCTCTGTATCCATGGTTTGAAACTTCCTCTTCCTAGATAATTATACTGTGCATTGTTTCCTTCTTGGTGTACTTTGCCTTGGATCTTGTATACGTCTCTTGATTTTTCATGCATAAGGTCAAGATCCCTACAATCTCTACCATCATTCCCTACGAAATTATAGAATGTGCAGTACAATTATTTGGGTGTCTGAACATACTTCTGCATATAGTAGCACTCACCAGGGCGATGTCGGTTTCTGCATACTTTGCACCAGGGCAGCTTAACTTGCTTCAAGGGGTTCAACACTTCTGAGGCCAAATATCTATGAAATAGGGTACATTGTTCTTTATCATGACCTTTGGATCTACATATTACACACCATATATATTCTCTTGTGTCCTTCCCCTTGTCCTTCTTCATATCCTCAACCTATAGAGACAAACTAGTCAGTTGGCTCAAGATCTGGCTCATGCCTGAGTTAGATTCTCCCATAGGTGTTGATTCAAGATTCATGGTGATCTCCAAAGATTCTTCCTGTGATGTGATCTTATGCTGGATCAGGGAAAATCTGATGTGTGGTAAAAGAGCAGCGATGAACCATTCTTTGTTATGCTCATCTGGGATCTTAAAAGTCAATCGACATGTTAGGGTCTTGAATCTTTGATTGAACTCCTAAATAGGTTCGACTACCTTATGTTTGATCTCCTTCAGCTCAGTAATACACTGTGACTCTGACTTAGGTTTTTTAAACTCTGAAGCCAATGCGTTCTTGATCTCATTTAGTGGCTTAGGCTATGAAAGTCCTTGGACAAGCTTCATGTACCATCTCAACGCATGATCCCTCAACGTAGTTCTAAACTGGTTTCTTTTAACAAATTCATCGGTAATATTTTTAATGTTCCATATGGCCTCACACAAAAACCAGTGTTGATTAGGATCTTCAGATCCATCTCCTTTAAAGACAGGGAGCCTCATCTCATCTACCATAGAGCTGCCTAGGTTTCCTGTATGAGTAGATGTTGAACTACTAGTAATAGTAGTCTGTAGACTCTGGTGATTCAGAATATTCTGATTACTTATCATTTCTAAAATAATAGAAGGATTGATATTACTTAGTTCAGTGGTCTATGCAGTTCCTGATGTTTTTGGCTCGTTCTAACAAAGTTCTTCATCTTCCTCTTCCTCTTCTCTGGTGGGTTTTGAATGTTCTTCATCTGTCCGATCTTCCTCTTCTCCACTGTAGAAACCCTCGTCTCCGTAGTTTTTCTTGAATAGGTTCTCAAGGTAAACCCCTCGAAATACTTTCCCACTGCACGTATGTCCAACTTCTGTGTCACTATCGTTGTCCAAATTCTTGAACATTAGCCTTTTCGGATCCAACCAATCTACTGTATCTTCAAGACGTTCTTTTCATGCAACAACATATTGATTCTTAGCTTTAGAAATTGTAAAACAATTCCTCTGGGTCCTTTGAAGAAGTATCTCTTGGCCTAGCTATATGATTATGTTCTATCAACAACAAATATCGGGATATACCCTCCAATGGTACTATCGAACCAGTGATCTACAACTCTTGATACAACGTTGTCGACTCTCTTAACCTTCTTAATCAACTCTGGTGTCTAGAACACATGAGGTCTAGATTTGATCTTGAACTGGGTATCGGCTAACCTAGATAAACACTTGTATAAGATTTGATCTTGAACTGGGTATCAGCTAACCTAGATAAACAATTTTGTATATCTCTTGATGGATTCCTCCAAAGAAGATTTCATGAATATCGGTGAAGATGTGTCTCTACAACCAACCTTCGCACTTATCTTAGGGTTCTTGTTTTGAGATTAAGAGAAGTCCCTCTCATGATCCTCTATCTACTTCTTGAATATCTTCGATGGGGAACCACCTTGACATTCCCTTACATAGATTCTTTTGTCTCACAACGGAACCATTTGGTGGCATTGTGGAAGACCTGTATTCAATGCTACAACAATGCACCAAGCCCTAGTTACTGCTCCTTTCAAAGCAAAGACTCTACAGTGATGCAAATTTCAACGAGGTAACTAAGATGGGGTTGCAGGAGGGAATTTTTACAACTAGGGGAATATCAAGTAGATCTATCACAAAAACAATACAACATTCATATATCACTATCAACTTAGAGCTATTCCCACGCAATGGCAATATTATCTAACACAAGACTACAAATAACAATATAACAATGACAGAGATCCAAGAATCAATCACACATAATGCACACACAGTATATATGGGTCACCCTCTCTCTAGGGATACATCCACAGAACTGCAAGCGGTGATTTATTAAGGTAAATCATACAACTCTTATCTATGCTCTCAGCTATCGTGACTTCTTCTCTCCCCCCTCTTCCCTGCACCCGGGGCCAGGGACTTGACCTTGCACACATCTGAAGATCTCACAATACAATTCTCTCCCTCCACAACAGATCTATAAGAACAATATCATACCAATACCAATGACCAACCCGGACCCAGGTCCTCTTGACCCTTTTATTTATACATTACAATCCCTCACCCATAGCAAAATTTTAGGCTAAATCCTAGGTGTCAAAATCCTAGATAACAAAACCCTAGGTCAACTTGATCCATTTTCCGGCTTTTCCAGCCTATATTTCCTTCTTTCATTGTGGTGATCCAAAGCATCCAATGATTGGATTTCTTTGCTTGTTGATTTGTCCACAGTCCTTCTTCCTTTCTTATCTTTCTCATCCCCTATATCCTCATCCAATGACTTGATTTTCCACACTTCCATCTTTCCTTCTCTTCTTTCTCATTTCTGACTCAAGAATGCCATCGTCTCCCGTGAAGCTCACTTTTACATTTCCTTCCTTGTTATTCACTTCCTCTTCCATAAACTAAAAGCCAATAAAGGCTCCTCAACAAATTCACAATCAAAGAAAAATTCTATCTCGCCATTCATGGCTCTGGATGAATTGAGTGGTGCCTTTATTTAACCACAAAATCGATCTATGTTCTGGGTACCACTAGATCCATATGAAATATGAAGACATTCCAAAATCATACTCACTCTCATGAGGGTCAATATGAATTCTTTGTAATTCCCTTTGATTGTTTAATTCTCCTTCCACTTTCCAAGGTCTTATGAATCATGTCTTCCGCCCTTTTTTCCATCATTTTGTCTTATTTTTCTTGATGATATTCTCATCTATAGTAAAACTGGCCTCCTCTCCCATGTGAATCAAGTTCTCCATCTACCTCTAAGCACCAAATTTTCCTAAAACAATCTAAATATGCCTTTGGTGCTTCATAAGTGGAATAACTGGGTCATATTTTCAAAAAAGGATGAAGTTCGAAAGTGGATCCTAATAAAAGTGAATCTATGCAAGATTGGCCTCACTTCTAAAACTATTAAGATGACCTGAGGGTTTTGGGTTTAACTAGCTATTATAAGAAGTTTGTTCGGAATTATGGAAAATTGTACGTGTCACTTCTCTCCTTAAAATGAATGCTTTCACTTGGAATCCAACAAGGATCATGCCTTCCAAGACTTAAAGATGTTATATTCTCGACCCCTATCCTAGCACTTCCAGACTTCAAAAGATATATATATATTGGTTCTGTGATGTTTCTGGGAAAGGAATTGAGTTGTCCTCATGCAATGGTAGGCCTCTTTGGCCTTCACTAGCAAAACAACTTTCGAAAGTGACATTTTGGCCAATCCATTTATGAAAAATGAAATGTTAGTAAATCTACATGTTGTGGATCTATGGCGCCTCCATTTATTGGTCCTGATTCAAATAAAAATGATCATAATAGTCTCAAGTATTTCCTCGAGCAATGAATTTCATCCTTGGCACAAAAAAAATGCATGATCAAGCTATTTGGTTGTATGATTATGAGATAATTTACAAGAAGGGAAAGGAAAGTTTTGTGGTTGATTCTCTTTCCTTGAAATATGAAGAAGATGTGTCCCTTTTCTCCCTCACTGAACCATATTGGCTCCAAGTTGTTTGTTAGGAATGGAATACGCAAGACCCTCAAAATTTTGTATGCTCCACCAATTGTAACACAATTCTTCAATTTCTCCGTATCACTCTTAGCACAATGAAGAGATTCACTACAAAGTTCATTTGTATTTATTCGAGAAATCACAACTTAAATCCTTAGTGCTTTATGAACTTCATGCCTCACCTATAACTAGGTATCTAAGATTTACCAAACCTATGAATGGGTCAAACGCTCTTTTTATGGGATGGTATGAAATAGGATGTCCACACTTTTGTATCAATGTGAGGTCTATCAATTAAACAAGGGAAACACTATCAAAGCTCTTGCTAATACTCCAATCACTTCTGATTCCCTCTTCTATTTGGCTAGATATTTCTATGGATTTTATTGTGGGATTAACTAAATAACCGCAATAAGTTAGTCATCATGGTGGTCATAGATTGTCTCTCTCCAAATATGCTCATTTTTTTTCTTCAACAACCATTCACAACCATCACATTGGCTCAAATATTCATGGATAATATCTTCAAGCTTCATAGCATGCATAGTTCTATTGTCTCTAATAGAGACCCAACTTTAACCAACAATTCTTGGTACAAGAATTTTCAAGATACAGGGCACCCAATTTCATCTAGCACTTCCTATCACCCCCAAAATGGATGGCCGTGATCAAGTTTTCAACAAATTTTGGAAACATATCTGAGGGGTGGGTTTTTCATATGAGAGGAAAATTCGGTGGGGCCTAATGGCTACCCTCTCTAGCTGAATGGTGGTACAACACATCTTACCATACAACTACTGCGATGACTCATTTTGAAGTAGTCTACAGCCAAAATCCCACCTGGGTTTCTCTCATATATTCTAGGGTGTCTCAAGGTTCAAGAGGTTGACAAAATTATTACTGCCTAAGAGGCTATTCTTCATGCCCTCAAAGAAAATTTGGTCATGGCTCATAACGCATGAAGCAACAAGAAGCATCAAGGTCATTCGAATGACATTTCTGTTGAAGGGGACCATGTGTTTCTTCGACTACAACCTTTATAAGTAGACTTCAAGTAAAATCTACTCACTTTCTAGGAAAATTTCTCCAAATTTCCATGGGCCTTTATACAGTTCTTAAGCATGGGATTGGTGGTCTATTAGTTATCTTTTCCCAGCAATTCGAAGCTGCATCCTGTTTTTTTCATGTTTCCTGCCTAAAGAAGGTGATTGGTGTTAGAAAAATAGGATCTAAAGAAATAAAACAAATGTGGAAATAAAACACGTAAGATACAAAATACAATAGAGAGACATATATATGTGGTTCACCTAGTGGGATATGTCCATGAGAGAAATTTCTAGGTCCTTCCTTCATTATTATCCAACAAATGAAGCGATATAACCTACAACACACCCGTTGTAACTCTCTTCTTTCTCTCATAGTTTCCTCTCTCGTAATACAATATTTTCAATGATACATAACCAATACAATTTTATCATAAAAGAGGGTTTCTAGGAAACCCCACACAACTTCTCACCGGCCATATTCCACGCACCTTATAGTGAGCGGTTACTATTATGAAATTACAGTATACATTTGCAAGGAAATTTGTCCTTCAAGGTATTCACCCTTGAACCCCTTACAGAGGCTCTCTTTCCCCTGAACCCCGCAGAGAGGGTAACCTCCTCGCCCCCCACTCTTCCATGTGGAGGAGTGGACACTTTCTAGGATGTAAAGTCTTCATGGGGTATATAAACAGCTGAAAACAAAGTCCTATGAATCAAGATAATCGTGCTCCACAACCAACAATATCCCACATTGAGACTGATCTCAAAAATCCATCGTTGTTATATATGTTGGAATATGATCCATCTCGACTTGGAAAATTTCATCTTCACCCTTCATGCTTGAATACCAACTAAACCTGAGAAGGAACTTAGTTTCCGTTACTCCCTTTATTAACATTTCTTCTCAGATTATGGCTAGTGTCTTTTCCAACTTCAAATGTCCATCTTCCAAGATAGATCAAAAATGTTACATGAGTTGTATATGATTAGTCTTCGAATGTAAGGTCGAGTTCTTTGAAATAATGGCACTCCCAATCGCCACAATACAACCTGCTATTTTCCCGCTTCTTTCCCAATTCCTCCATAAACCTCTATAACAAAAATTCTCATTTCTTTACTAGCCTCTATAGCAGCAACATAATACTCTGCTTTTTGTTGTTGAAAGTGAAACAACCTTTTGCAGCTTTGAACTCCAACTTTACTGTTGTCCCACCTATAGTAAAACATACCCTGTGGGTGCTCCTCCTACTATCTTTATCACCTTCCATATCTAAATCAACATATCCATGTAGAATGTTTTCTCAACCTCTCCAAAACATAATTCATGAGTACTTGTTTAAGGATAAATTCGCGGAGTGCTAAACACTGACTCCCCAGATCCACCTCGATCCTGAATGGAAAATGTGACGTATCACTACTCTTTCCCTAGATTCACACAACAAACTAAGAGAAATGGATAGTGTACATACCTTGTAAACGCTTTCTCCTTTTAATTGTTGTTCCTTGTCATTCTCTTGTGTCGCTCAATCACAACAACACAAACCAATCACAAAGAAAGTAGCTTAACTAACATCAATCTATACATGACGAATCATGTAATAAGATGACATCATCATTATGGAAAGGGACATACTCATGTATTGCATTAACCGAAGAGAAATATACAACCCGAAGCCTTGATGTTGTAGATCTCCTTCGATGGCTCCTCCTATTATCACACTTGTTCATGTATAAATAAAATCAACTACTTGTACACCTCACAAGAATCATTCACGAAAGATCACTATCCATACAATAATGCACCACTCCTTCAATATATTTCTCTAGCTTGCCAACTTCTAGTCTCTTTTTTCCATAAGCCATCTTCCCATATATAAGAGAAGATAGTTTGGTTACTGGGATAGGGAATGATCACAAGATATCCCGAAAGTCAAGATTTTACACAACCATTCAAAGTTCTCTCACCCTTCTAGAAGATTCCCTTCTAGAAGAATCGAGAACTTATTCATTTTCTCCTTAGAAACATATGTTCGCATCTTTAACCATTGACACGGCGAAAGAAGTTCTGCAAATAATGCGTTTCGTTGAATTTTGGATTCTCAGAGAGTATATGCAACAACTATTTCAAAATATGATTTTGAGAAATGACAAGTGTAACCTTCTTCAGGAAAAGTTCCTAATGAAGAGTTTGATCTCCCATTATCATGACACATAATCATAATATCATCTCGATAACCAAAATGTGGATAATAGAATGCCCCAAAAAGTCTGAGATTGGAACCAAGGATACTAATGTAATTGTAAGCTGCATGTGTGTGTCGAGAACCAAGAGCACATCTATTCAGAGATCTCAAGAACATCCAAGCATTAGAAGAATATCATACATATCATTTCTGAGGTAGATATTCCCATACTCGATCATAGATCATGTTATAAACAAAATTCATGGCCACCAATCATACACCGTGGATCCATGCAACAGTAATATAGCACAAATGACTGGAATACACTGGATATAAAGCATAAATCTTCACCAAGACGACATAGCCACAAAACATACACTGGATCGTTGCAAAATACATACTCCATCGCGAGCCCGCGACTGCAGTATAATATCCGTGGTCTTCAATCTTAGACAACGGTAGCAATTTAATCTGAGCATGTGATTACATGTGTTGAAGTCGAACATGGTATAAAACCACTTGATTACCGGGTCATTGATATATACCCATTAACAAGGCGAGGGAAATCACCATTGATGTCAATGACCCCAAGGTACTCATAGTACAATCCATCAATTGTGAATAAATGAGTTGATGTCTAACAATCAATGGAATCTTACGATCAGAGGTCAATGATGTAAAACCACTCGGTTGAAGTTTGGTAAACTTGCCATTAAGGCATGCAAGTTCCAAGGTACCTATCAGTTTCTAAGTCTCAACTCCTGATAATGTACCATGTCTCCATCGGACAAGACTCATTGCTCAGAGGGCCTTTGATGTATCCCCCATCATAGCTAACACGAAATGAGTAACAGAGGTTAAAAGGGAAACAGAGTATGTGGTAATTGTACTTTGGACATAGGGAATTTACACAAATGAAAGGATAACCGTGATGGGTCAATTCAGAGGTTTCAAAAGTACGCCTCTTGAAATACATGGGTGACACGACCAATGATTTAGCAACATTGACTCAAAAATTACACATGGAAAGACCTTGTAGTCAAATCGAATGAGAGACAAAATGGACAATCTAAACCGCTTCGATGATGAATAGGGTGTCATATGTTCAAGAGCTTACACTTTAATTACACTAATACAAAGACGTAAACATATCCCGCTCTGTACCCCCACCATTGCCGGGTGGCACCTCTTTATTTCACGCAGTTTGAAGAAGATACATTTTGTTGATATAAGCTCATCCTTCTGACGAAGTCCCCGAGTATTTTTAACGAACCCTAAGAAGGAGTGGTTCGGTCCCATCAATGGAATTCATAATGTTTGTTTAACAAGTTCCAGAGATAGAAAACCTGGTTTTTCAAGATTATAGAGTTTTGAAACATGTAAAGAGAACTCTCTCTCAGTTGACTTTTTCGCATTAATAGTCCAATGAGACCAAAAAGGGTTAAAATATCGCCGAAGGACGTGATAAGTTCAAATACTCTTTTAACGAGCGTTGAAAATAGCAAGAGTCGCCGACAATCTTTCTGCTTAGGGAGTCGTGGAAAGGGCTTAAAGTCAACTCCAAAGGGGTTCCTTTTTCATAAATAATATCCAAGCCCCGAAAAAGAGATAAAACAACACTTGATCACGTTCTAAGTTTTTCATAAGTGCTAGAATGGGTAAAAACACCTCGGTTTCAAATCAAACCATAGAAAATAAACAATTCCACACCATATCGCAAAAGTTTTGGATCCTTACACCGCTCCTCATTAGCCCCGCAAGTCATTTGCTCAATTTTCATTAGTAATTAGAATTTAAATTGGGAAAAATAAATGAAATAAAAAATGAAAACCACTTTTCAAATAGTAAAAGTAAATAAAATCAAAATTACCATTTCATTTCACCATTTGTTTTACCTAATTACCAATCCAGTAAAATTACCTTTTCACCTCCAATCTTCAAAGTCCATTTCCGGGAGCTTCAGGGAATCAAATCACATACCGTTTGGATCAAACGTGAGTACCTCACCCCTCTAACTTTCCATGGTTTAGTTTTATGATTTGAATGGTTAAAGATTGAGTTTTGAGCGACCTTTTAAAACCCTACGCGCAAAAAAGGGATTCCCAGTACCAATTTGGGACCCGCGAGAATTTTGATTCCCCGGCAGTGAGCTTTAACCGCAGGAGCTCGGCATCGGTGTTAAATCCACCTACGGCGTTAATCAAAAATTTTATATAACGCTTAGCCAAAAATCATCAATTTTTCTTGATTCAAGATATTAACCATCTTCCTATGGTTATTGTGCATGTCAATAGTCATACCATGGTGCTTTGAGTGGAGAGAACGTGAGCACTAAGATGAAAATAATGCCGCCGAAAAACACCCTCCAACTATCGCGGCCTTAAGAAACTTGGTGTGGTTCCCTAAAATTTCCTGACACGCATGAGAGCCCAAGTTCGTATATTGGAACACTTAATCCAAATATGGGATCCGGACCAACAGGTCTTCAATGTGGGTGCCCATACATTGACTATTGATATCGAGGATATCTATTTTCTGACCGAATTATCAAGAAGGGGTTCATATATCAGCTTGACCGGTAGTCGCAGAGGCGGTAGAAAATGAGTGAGCATTGCGTAGATCGCCGCGCGTGCCGTGAGGTAGAAAGATTTAAAAGTGTAGTGGAGCATTTGGGGAGCGCGATTATTACCACTCTTCATACTAATTAAGCCATAGTGTCGAATGGAGGGCGTTGTTGCCCTGCATATGGCTCTACATAGTTACTTTCAATATGCCCTTGAGTGTCTTGTTCGGTTTTCACCCGGGTCGATGGATTGCTACGTAGTCTCAAGAAACAACCGACAAAAAGCGCGGAGATCTCAAGCAATTTGGTTATGGATCGTTACTAGTGTCCTTCTTCCTCTAGAGGGTCCCAGCAGGCCGTGGAGATCGGTAGTTTGGTCCTAGGGATCCACGGATGTTACGTTGGTGCCAGCTCATGTCTAGGCATGTGGCAGGACCTATTGTCAGATATGATGATCGTTTTTTTCGATTGGCTCCAAGGCCACGTTGTGATGGTTGAGGATTATGCGTACGGTGGCTTGGATTTTCGAGGTGATCCTGTCCTCATCCTCCCTGAAGATGGACAACAAAACATTGGTAAGGTCACCAACTTTTAATTTTAAGATAAGCTTTTGTATTTTCATCATATTAAAAGCCATTGCCTTGTACTTGGCCGAAGACTGACATCAAATTCGTATTGATAACATAGATGTTGGGGAATACAGGCCAACCAGGAGTTCTCCTGTTCAGCGGCAAGGAGAAACAGTAGTTCCAGTCCCCCAAAGACAGCTTCCAGGACTATCACTTTACCGCGGGAGAAAAATTTAGAGGGTTTAATGCATGATGTTCCAGATATACCTCTAGAGGAGATCCCACAACACGATTGGCCATACCGCGGAGTTCCCATTTCCATGGGTCGCTTTGTCTGTGAGTAGCTGTGGTTTTAGTATGCTATCGAACATCAGCTGATGTCATGGACAGTGTAGAAGCCATGAGCTCACATGACATCTTTTTGGTCTTCGGACGGATTTTGTAACAAGCAAACTTTGATCGCTATATATATATACATGGTTTTACCTACTACTTTTGGTTAATTTGTATACAAAGTTTGATTTATAAATTGTCTGAAATGTCCGTCTAATACATAATTAGCTAACGATCCACAATGTATTAAGACTCCCTCGATGTGTGCTGATATTCTATATAATCAAAATGTCTTCCAAGAGGCGAATCCGAAATATATTCTTAATAATGTAGGACTTCGATAGAATAAACATTACTTAGCTATAGCACCACTAACCGCTGGAAATAAGTCGCACAACCAAAATGACAAATTCCAAGAGGAGATAGCATCAACCAATAACCCTAACACTCAAGTATGCCATAATTTCGATGTTGTTATTGCTCGCTCAAGACATACACCCTCAGAAAGATATAAGCTCGCTTTGTTAAAGCATAGATAGCCCAAGCAAGCAGTTAGGGTTCTGGCAATTACGAAAATCACCAAGCCAATATAAGGTAGCCAATACCGACATCCGACAATCAAACACAATGTAATCGTAAGGTTAGAGACCAAATAACATCAAACTAAAGGTGCACCGCCAATAATAACTCAAGATGATACATAAAAAATACAAATACTTCATGCACAAATGACTTATGCATAATACTTTGCTAATAACCCATTTCCGGTTCGCTCAAAGGTACCCCCATCATAATCCACTAGCTCATATTCCCCCCTTTGCCAAAACTTTGCTAACAACATAAGGCCCACGCCACACTGGTTCAAATTTTCCAGCTCCTATGACATATTTATCTTGTTCATATTAAAGAACAAGATCTCCTTCGAGAAGACACCCAGGTTTAACATGCTTGTCATATCGCGGCCTTTAATACGCTTTTTCCGGGGTTTCACTTCCAAAGTAGCATCGATGATGTTCCGCCAGCCCATCAAATACAATAGACGTTCCTCTCTGCGTTTGGTAAAAGTTCTAATAAATTTTCCAAAGACGAATCTCAGATTCTATGGGTAGAATGGCTTCCATGCCATAAACTAATTGAAAGGTGTGAATCCCGTGGCAAACTTAACAAAGATAAGTCCATACTCCACAATGTCGAAATAACATTGTGTGCCGACTGGTTTTATGTATTCCCATCATCCGTCGAATCATCATATATGATAAGAACTTTGTTAATGGCTTTTCCGACCCCGCCATTAGCCCGCGGATAATGGTCTCGAGCTATCATGTCATCAAGGCCCAAATTCAGCCGCGGAGTTCAGACATCGGTTGTTTCTAAAGTGGCTACCATGATCGTTGATGATAGACTGAGGAACACCAAACGAGTGATGACATGGTTGAACGTAGCCAGTGTCAGCCTTCCCAAGATATCGTCGGCATTTTCAGCTCGCCCACTTAGTAACAAATAATCTACGGCTAAATTAATGTATCCATGCCCCCTGGACAAGTGAGGGTTAGATGTCATGAATTCAATGCCCCATTTAGCTTAAAGGACCTAATCGGTGACTACGTGGATGAAGGTATGTTGCGACCGATCTTCCTCGATTGTAGGTCTGGCATGCTTGACACTTCTGAACAGCAGTGAAGCAATCTTTAAACAACGAGGGCCAAAGTATCCTGCACATAAGATTTTCCGGGCAGTGGCATACTCATACATATGACCGCCACATGCCCCCGAGTGGAAATCATTCAAATCTCTCTCAGCTTATTCAAAGGTTAAACAATGCTTAAACATCAGAATAACACCGAATGCATAAAGAGTACCGGTGAATAATATAATTACGTTAGTTTGATAACGTAACACGACGCTGCTCGAACTAGACAAAGCGGGTTGAAGTTTGAGTTTGGAGATATATAATGATATCTCCTCGCACTAAATATCATCGGTATTTATAGGGAAAAGTGACTCGTCCGGTAACTAATCAACTGCTACTTTCTCCGCTAAAGCAGGGGAAAGTCACAAATTAACTCCACGAAAACTAGAGACTTCTTCGAAGTTGCTCGATCAAATTCCAAATCAACTCCCCGAGAATAACAATCCACTTGAGTAATTTCTTTCTCGCCACGAATTGACGAAATAATATATGTTGCATGGGGTTGCTAAGCAGGAATCACGGTAGCTCGGGCGAATGTAATGATGAACGTTTGGACCGGGTTGAACAGCTAACTAAGGCCGCCAACATGTTGATTTAATTTCAGAAGTGAGACTTCAATTCAAGTAATATATAATATGTTCATCATGTGAATCATCATCTTGAACGGTAGAATTATGCCGCATGGTATACCGGACGCAGCCTAAATAAAGAGTGCACTGACTATAATCCGGAGGAAAAGAAAAGGAGCTTTGTGAAGGATAACTTCAAAGCTTCAAAAGCATCAAGTATACTTTTATCCTGTAGACAAACTCGGAACCTTTGTGCATGGGTAAAACCCGGTAATCTCACAGAATTCGGACATTTAGAACGACGGCGAAAAGTTTTGTTTTCCCCGCGAACTCTTGCAGAATCGGGCGTAGTTATAGCGTAGCTGAGGAGGGAGATTAAGAATCGCCGACCTTGATAGGATCCACCCGAATCCCATGGCGTGAAAACAAACCGAGGAGTCTTCCGGATTCTACGAAAAGACACATTTATGCGGATTAAAACGAATGCGATAGAACCGACAAAAAACGAAAATTGCTCGAAGATGAATAGGGTGATCAACACGACGTAAAGAATGAGCAGTCAAATCGTCCAAATGGCTTCTTCTTTTCGAACAATAAGTGCTTGATATCGGAAATGCATACATAGCTGGCTAGAACGTGTGAAAGTAACCCGCATTCTCCTTTAGATCGAAATGAAAGTTTACGGTAGGCGAAAAATTTCAAATAAAAGTGGTTTTGTGTTGGTCCCCGAGAATGATATTGATTTGATTATGTTTAAAAATCTATCCATGAGGGAAAATATTTCATCGCCGGCACAATCATCGACTATCCGGTCGTGATTTAAAGGTTGGAAAATTGTCCTTAGGAAAAACCTTATTTATATTTCTATAATCTACATAGATGTGGATGGTACCTTGTTTCTTACTCACCAGAGCTAGATTACATACCCAATCAGTCAAAGCCAAAGGATAAACAAAACCAACTTTAAAAAGTTTCTCAAATTCGAGTTTGATCGCAACAACTTTACGTGGATGTAATGGATGAAGTCTTTGCCGAACGGGTTTAGCATCCGGGTACGTCTTAATTTCATGCACCACAATAGACGGGTCAATACCCGCATTTCTTCATAACTCCATGCAAAGATATCAAAAAATTCTTTAAACAAGGAAGTGGTGACCATTTCTTCTGGAGAACATGAAGCTCCAAAATGAACATTTTCAACTATCCCGTTTCATCAAATATCTATATGGGTATTGTAGGCTTAAATGTTACTAAGGTTCCTCTGCAACATATCTCAGAGATCCAGAACGCCTTTAATGACAACAACTATTGACGGAGTTGAAACTGCTGGTACTATCAAGAGTTTGCTGTTCCAGAAATAGTATGGAACCATGATGCCCATCGTCCCAAGGAGTACACATTATTCAAGATCTTTATTAGCTATCTCACGTACTTGGAAAAACAACACGAAAGGATCAGGAGATAACTCATCACAAGAAGAAGTAGAGAGGGGTTGTCGCATTGAAATGGCTTGGTAATCTAATTGCAATCGGACTTAATCCAAGATCATGTCGTTTAAACGGTAATACACGATCTCCGTGATCGTGCACCATCCAAGGGTCACAGAATCGGAAGTTCACGAGGCACCGAGATCATGTTAATAGATGCAACCGTTTGTAATATTTGGTGGGGGTGGTATGGGGAAAGTACCCATTAATGAAGAATCTTTAATAAGACCCACACAGACGTTCTCGTAACCCCGGCGTTTGCTATGAACCACATCGTGCCCGCGACGAGTATCGTGATTGAAAAGTAGTTGATCAACCGTGACCACTTTACCTTGGTGAGAAATCAGATTGCCTTAAAAGGGTTGACACCTTTGCACGCATAATCAAATCTAACACCAAGTAGAAGATTATAATCAAGCAGGAGAATAAAGACTCTTCGACTTCCACTTTGGACGGTTTTGCATCTTCCGTGAGTGACAGAAACGACTGTAGAACACCATACGGTTTAAAACTCGAGCCGTTGAAGGCTTGTAAAGTGTTTTGTGATTTCGTTAATGGTGGAGAGCCAATGGCTTCCAACAAGAAAAAAGCCATTACATAGGTAGAGGCACCTTCATCAACAACCGTCCTACAAATGCTCTTGTCGGCAACAACAACTTGTATTTAAAACGCAAGCTAACCTAGAGCATGCTCACAAGTCAAAGACTATTAAATTTCTATCCGTCGGGTCAATTCCACCAAATCTTTCAACAGTGCCTTTCAAGCAGCGTGACAGATCAAGGACTTCAAGGGCGTACATCGCTAGGCTGTGCCCGCCGACCATAATGCTATAGTTCGTGTCACCGGCATGAGGATTGAATGTCGATTTCTGAACGACACCTTTTAGGGGTGGTCACAGAACTGTATCAAAGCTCAATCGTTCAATATGAAGATGACCGTTTGTAGGTGGATTCAGCGGAGAGGCCTGTACCAAATCAGGAGGTAAATCGCCAACCTTCTCCTTAGAAGAAGTATAAACTTTAGCTCTAGTGGTAAGTGTAATGTCATTTTTCTTCAATCAACAAGGTACACATTAAAACGTGAGGATTGTAGATGTATAGGGTTGATCATGAATGACCAACAAATCATGTTGCTGAGATGGGAAAGGTTGAGACAAAAAAGCCGGAGTAGAAGGTTTCGATGTTGATTGAAGGAACTTATGAACTTCGCATCGCCTCGACATCCTTTGTGTAGTGATCGTCACTACACATAAGGCAAGCGATAGCGTATTTGCGCTATCCCGCTATCAACAATCAGAGGGGTTTTGGTTTGCTCCATTTGGATTACGCTTTACCCTCCTTTATTCTTGCCTCTCCTTTTGATTTGTTTTTACCTACAGTGGTAGATCGAAATGGTTCACTTCTGAGGTTTTACCGGTGTGAGGAGCAGGAGACGGGGCATTTTGAACGTTAGAAGAATTGGATTTTAGGGTCGTATTTGACACGGAATATGAATGGGCATGAGTAGCCCCAATCACGCCATCAGCCGCATGCGAGGCAACAGGAGTAGCAGGAGTGCTAGAAGTACCAGGACGAAGTAAATCAGGTAATAAGTCGATTGCCAGCGCCCGCTTAGCGTAATAAACGATCTAGATATTGGGAGCACGCGATTTCGATAGCATGCTCTTCGATAAATTAATCACCATAGCAATATCTTTCCAATTTTTTTACAAATGATTTTGTAACCATTCGGCCGCGAATCGATCAGAATCTCAAGTTTATCAAGACGCCTCCGGCCTCCACTCAAGGCGAATATGCGATCGTGATGAGTGCTAGAATTTTTTTAAAGGAGGTTAAAATCTCATTCTCTGTATCGTAACGTATTGGTAGCTGGTAATGGGTGAGAAAGCCATCGCATGGGTGTTGAACCTAAAGAATCCTCGTGGCAACTCAATGTACCACTGGCAAAGAAGACTCCTGAAGGGTGCGCTTTGAAAAGACGCTAATCTAATGGAGCTCATCAATGAGTTAGACTTAACACCAATAAAATGGAAAGTCATGACGGATTATTCGGTCCTTCTCCCAATCTTCCCATCGAATTTTGGAAAGTCCGATGGAAGCTTTGCAGGAAAAGCAGGCCATTGGGGAGAGGACTCAATAGGATCATTCAAAAATCCCAGATAACCGGCAAATCCAGTGGCAAGAAAAGGTAATTGCTGATTCACCTAAGGGTACTGGTGACTTGGGGTGGAAGCCCCGTCGGTAGACCATTGGGTGCATATGCAGTTTGCCCCGAGAGGGAAGATCCTGGTTGCCCGTGTGGTGGTATAATTGGGTAGTAATCCCAAGGATTTTGACCTTGAGCGCCCCAGTAGGGACCAAGAGTATAGACTAACCAACCCCTAAATAGATTATTAGTCACCCCCGGATACTGCCAATGGAGTAGGGATAGTTTGTTGTCCCCCGTGGTTTTGAGGAACATTTTGCATAAGTTGAGTCCAATATCGGGCCAATGCAGAGGCATGTTTTGGCCTAAAGGCGTTTGGTCCCCCCATTAAAGGACATTTCCACCCGGAAATTGTGTGACAACCGGAGGTTGTGTGGTCACTAAGGTTTGTTCGGAAAAAGGAACTGTGCTTAATCTGTCCAGCAACAGGAATTTGTACATTAGGTCCAACGGTTGGTATAGTACCACTAAGATTAAAATTGCCAGTGGAAACCGCAACGAAATGAGGACCACCTGGAGATCCAGCAGGAGTTTGTGGAGGTGCTGGATGCTAACATTCAACGTAGGATTCAAAGCGTGGTAACCACGGGGTAAATTCGATTTAACCGGAGTTCTCCGGTGGCTTAATAGCAAGAGTAGCTGCAGAATCTCGCCTGGATTGTAGTGTTTGCAAGATGAGCCATCCCAAGAGGTGCCAAAACTACAGTAGTCGCTGGCTTAATTTCTCACATGCGTGGACTCGTGAGATTCGTGACCAAACAAACTCGTCGAAATCACCGAATTAGTTAGCGACCTTGGCCTACTACTCCCCGGTGAGAAGGCCCAAAGAATTGATTCCGGCAGAGGGGAAGATCGTCACCGAAGATGAAATCGTCCAAAGAGGGTATTTCACCATCGCACGAAGCCATAATCCCTCTATAGTATTGTGAACTCAAAACTCAGCAAGAGGATCGAGTGGGTTCACTTGTGGAGGTGGTGTAAAGACTGGGACGCCACTTACGTCCACGTGTGTAAAGTCACAAGAGGGATTTCACCCGGGACGAGGAGAGTCCTCAGGAGAACCCTCAGGTATACGGTGCAACGGCTCGAAGCTTCCTCCGATGTTCCGGAGACAAACCTTGCAACCTACATGAACGTCGTGGAGGAGAAATCGTAAACAAGTAACAAAGTCCCCAATGAAAACCCTATGGTCAACTACTTAGAAACAACACACACTCGTAAACAAAATCTAGAAGCAATCACCAAGCAAACAAAACCTTCTAATTCCAAGCCACTAGTTGGTGATGAACGCCGCAACAACGAGACGAGAAGGGCGGGGCCAAGGTGGAAATTTTACGTTGATCTAATTCGCCAATCGCATTCTACTCGGTGCAGCCTCCCACACATAATCGTGGGTATACCCTCCAAGAATTGCTGAGTTTGGTCAACGCCGGCCCCGCGTACCGCGTGGAAGACTTTCCCCTTCACAGCCACCTTGTACCTAGAGAAAGGCTACTAAGGTTACCACAGACAACAAGAGATCGCCTGAAATGTACCGTCGCAACCGATCCACACGCTAAGGGCAGGGTATCGGTTCAAATCAACTCAAAGGCTTCCACTCATAATTGTGGGTATACCGACACCCCCGTATCATGCAAGTGCAATCTCTACAATCGATGTCAACACAAGAGGTTAGTATCTCTCACAACAATTAAATGCGACCGCACGTTTGACCCTTGTGTTAGGAGGGCTTCCCAGGAAAATATGTGGCCAATGGAATTTTGACACTCCCCATTCTCAAGATATTATTGTGTTTGTTGAGCTTTGAGAGTGTGTCTTTCTTCCTACCCAAGGCACTAGCCTAGCTATATGTTGGTGAAAACGAACCCCTAAAAAAGTTATTAGATCAATTTTAATATTACGCTGCTTTTAAATGGTTGTTGCTTTCTTACTCACAGCAACGGAAATGAAACCATGATGTGACTCGGACCCAAAGAATGCAAGGATATGAAAAAATGTAATCGTTTTATTCAATGAATCCTAGTTATGGGAGAGAGGGACTCCATTTCCAAATCAAACGCAATTACTTTAATGCAATGCAATTTCAATTTCCTTTTAAAGACCAATACAAATAATCATGCATCAATGAATCATTTAACTGCCTTCTTCAAACTTCAATGCTCTTACAATTTTGATTTTCATGTTTGCAACAAAAGCAAAACAAAACTTAGAAAGAAAACAAATGGTTCACTTCTTCTCTCAAGAAGAACTCATGTCGAAAGAAAATCAAATCGCCAATACCAAACAATCAATGACAACCCAACCAAAACTTTCAATGATAGTAAGAACACAAAGCAAACCAAGGAGTTTCTTAATGCAAATGAAAATTGTCCTTTTGAAACACAACGCCCCAGTTTACAAACTCTTAACTTCCAATCAATCATCGATCTTTAACCAATACAAACACATTCAACCCCAAGAATCAGAGAGAAGAAAATGCCAATAAAGGCTAAAGGATGAAAGTCAAGTGACCAAAGCAAGAACAAGCTTGAAAACCTAGATCATCCAAAGAAGCAAATGAAGCAAAAAGATATGTAAATTAGTTGGGGACGAAGTGTCAAAAGACTTAAATCAACCTTTACCGAGCTATTGCAAAGTCAAAACTTGAGTTCAAAATTTTTCGTAATTCAGCTCAGTAAGCTCTTTGGACACAAAGCAAGGCGAGACCAAAATTCTCGGCAGCCGCTTGCAGTGCATCGCGGAACTTCCAGACTGAGTATATAATGCTAGCAGCTAACTATCGAAGTTCTCGTACAGCATTGTAGCACAAGGGAATCCTCGAAGTAAAGAAAAAATTTGAAAATCAAGTAAAATCCAAACTAATTTTTTAACCCAGAAGGTCTCTCAGGTTACCCTGAGACTCGTAAGTTTACAAGCAAAATCAGAGAAAAAGGCAACAAGAGCAAATGGCCACGTAAAGTTCAAGAAACCAAAAAGACAAGGGATGGATCCCTAGTCACTAATTTTGTTTGCTGATAAATTCGTGGAGTGCGGACACGACTACCGTGATCCACCTCGATCCGAACAAAAAATGCGACGTAATACTACTCTTCCTGTAGAGATCTAGCTATTGAAAAAACTAAGAGAAATGGATAGTACATACCTTGTAAACGCCCTTTTAATCTCTCTCGGTTGTTCCTTGTTTCGCCTCGGCCTCTTTGTGTCGCTCAATCACAACAACATAAACCAACAATCACAAGAAAGGCATTAATATATTCAATACATAATCTATACATGTGATCAAGGAATTACAATAAGATGACATCATCATTATGGGAAAGGGACATATTCATGTATTGCATTAACCGAAAGAGAAATATACAACCCGAGCCTTGATGTTGTAGATCTCCTTCGATGGCTCTTGGCTCATTAATAATAATTTGCTCATGTATGAAGAAAATCAACTACTGTGATGACCTTGCTCTCGGTTCACGCAAAGATCAATTCTCCATACAATAATGCACCCATTCTTCAATAGATTTCTCTAGCTTTCCAACTTAACCCTTTCCATGACTTCATCTTCCTAATATATAAGAGAAGATAGTTTGGTTACTTGAATAGGGTTTGATCCTGTAAGATATCTCGAAAGTCGTGATATTTTTCCAACCATTCGAAGCTACAACCTGCTTCTAGAATATTCCTTCAGAAGAATCAGAACTTATTCATTTTCCTCCTTTAGGAACATGTTCGCACCCTAACCATTGACACAAGCAGAAGAAGAAGTTCGCAATAAATCAATGCAAACAAGGGAATGGATTCTAGAGAGTATATGCAGCCCGCGAACTATTTTCAAAATATGATTTTGAGAAATGACAAGTGTAACCTTCTTCAGAAAAAAGTTCCTAATGAAGAGTTTGATCTCCCATTATCATGACATAATCATAATATCATATCGATAACCAAAATTGTGGATACCGCATCTATTACTTTCCTCAAATATGAGAATCCACTCCTTTTTCTTCCTCCCATTTTTCTTTAACCGAGTTGTTCATATACCTTCACAACCCCACTAAATGTGCAATATCTGGTCTTGTGCAAACCATCGTGATACACTGTCACATCAAGCTGCCAACTACTGATGAATAAGGGACCATGGACATGTATTCTATCTCCTCTTGTGTCTTGGGACACATTTCCTTAATTAATTTGAAATGGCTACCCAAAGGTGTTCTAACTAGTTTTGCATTCTGCATTCTAAACATCTCCAACACCTTCTTTATGTACTCATCCTCAGACAACGTCAATTTGCGATTTCTCCTGTCTCTTTTTATTATCATACCAAGGATTTTCATTGCATCACCCAAATCCTTCATAAAAAATGAATTAGATAATTTCTTCTTGAGCACATTTATATCCTCCATATTATACCTTGCAACAAGCATCTCATCTACATACAATAGAAAGATAATATAAATTCCATTTTCTTTCCTTTTAAAATAAACACAATGATCATAATGACATCCATTGTAACCTTGTTATGTCATAAACCTATCAAACTTCAAATACCACTACCTTGGAGCTTTCTTTAGGCCATACAAGATCTTCTTCAACCTGCATGCCAAATTCTCCTTTCCTTTGACCTCATACCCTTGTGGTTGTCGCATATAAATCTCTTCCTCCAAATACCCATAGAGAAAATTTGTGTTTACATCTAACTATTCAATATGAAAATCTTCTACTACCACAAGACTTAAAATAGTCCTAATTGAAGTCATTTTAACAACAGGAGAAAATATTTCATCAAAATCTATACCCTTTTTTTGTGCAAACCCCTTTACAACAAGTCTAGCCTTGTACTTCTTTTTTCCTCCATCTTCTTCCTTCAAATTGTAAACCCATTTATTCTACAATGCTCTTTTTTCTACAGGCAACTGAACCAAATCCCAAGTCTAGTTATTTACCATGGAATCCATTTCCTCTTCCATACCTTTCTCCCACTTGTTTTTGGTGTCTACCTGCATTTCCTCTTCCTAACATTATGGTTCACCAGAATCAGTCAACAATAAATAATACAATGAAGGAGAGTATCGTTCAGGGGGACTACTTAACCTGGTAGATATTCTAACAACACTTGCTGGAGTTTGAGGTACCTGTTGCTCCTATTGTTGTACATTTTGATTTTCTAGTGCCTTTGGAATTTATTTTTCAGTGATCTCATCAAGCACTATGTATTTTGGTTTTTCTTTTTCCTGTTTCTTTCCCTGCAAATGATATTTGTAAATGACCTTCTCATTGAATATGGCATCTCTAATCCTAATGATTTTGTGATTTTCATAATCCCATAAGAGATAATCAAAATCATTAACACTGTATCCAATAAAGGTACACTTCTTGGATTTTGCCTCAAGCTTTGTTCTATTTTCTTTATGAATATGGACAAATGCTTCACAACTGAAAGTATTCAAAAAATAATAGTTTACCTTTTTACCTGTCCATGCCTCCTATGGAATTACACCATCCAAAGAACTCGAAGGTCCTCTATTTATTAAGTAAACATCATTATATACAACATTTTCCCATAACTGTAAGGGCAAACCAACATGCAATCTCATACTCCTTGCACGCTCCATGATTGTCCTATTCATCCTTTCTGACACACCATTTTCTTGTGTTGTTCCTGAAACTGTCTTCTCTCTACGAATCCCATGGTATGAACAATAATCATCAAAATACTTTCTGCAATATTCACCTCCATTGTCTAATCTGAGACACTTCAACCTTTTTCCTCTCTCATTCTCAACCAAATCTTTCCATTTCTTAAAAGTATCAAAAACATTAGATTTTTGTCAAATGCAATAAACCCAAGTTTTTCTACTTGCATCATCAATAAAATTAACATAACAACGAGAGCCAACAAGAGATGATACTTAAGTTGGTCCCCATACATCTGTATGCACAAGATTTATCTCAACAAAGCTAGGTGTTAACATTAATTTTCATCTTGGGCACAAGAGTATTTAGGTCTGCAAGTTACACAAGAGGCACCCAAGCACAGCACAGAAAAATCTTGTTTCAGGCTTCCAAGCAAGTAAGCAGGCGAAATTATGTTGTCAACAACCCATATTCATCTATAGAAGCATATCGACAGGCGGCAGAAATTAACGGTTAGTGGAGTTGCGTCGGGATTAGCGCGATGGATAACGCCTATATTACATGCAAGACATGTTATCACCTGTCCATCCAATGGACGTGTGGCACGAGATCTAGTCGCGTCGGCATTTCAGCATTCGGGAGTTTGAAGGGTGATGGTTTCTCGTCACTATACATCTCGAAACCCCGAACCCCGAAACACTGAAAGCACCCAGAGTCAGGCCCACGGTCATGGCACTCGATCACAAGAGGTACAAACTTGGGAAAAAGGGTACTGGCGTGTGCCATGTGATGGGACAAGCCCCAAGCCGTCGACATCATATCATCCATCTGATCTAGTTGGGATAGGTGTCAGCCAGATGATGTTTCGGGAATCTACATTTCAAGAGACAAGGGACCTCCCATCCACTGCGGAAGAAATCATCGAAATGTGAAATATCGATAAGTGCCTTTGGAGATAAGCACGTGGTCCTAGCACCTGGTCACATCAAGAGAGCCTGGTAATGGAGGTATCCCTCTTCTAACATCAAAGGCCATCTCGACCGTTCCTCTGAAGGAAATGCAACACACATCTGTGCTTTTGCGGTTTGGTTAATTGGGATTTTGAGGAGGAAGTTTATCGCGAACTCCCGGTGCCAAAAATCCCGAAGGGATCGGGACCATTCATCTAAGGACACGTGGCACAATATCTGAGCCATGAGTGGGCCCCCCCTACCTATCATATCACACCCATGTCATTCCCTCCTCAGTTCAGTGCCCTCTCATATCCTCTCGCCTCCCTCCAGGTGTCTCTCCCCCCTAGTCATCTCCACCTCAGCACCTTCCACCATTCACATGTACCCCTGTGCTCCATGTCATCTCCACCTGTGTCCTGTTCAGATCGCATTGCATCCCTCAACCGATGTCATAGTTTCCGCCACCGCCACTGCCTCCGCAGTGTTCACACCTTCACCCCCTCGTCGCACTCTCGTCCACACCCACCACAGGGGTTCCCGCGTAGCAGTCGAACCGTTTAGCTGATCCAGGTGGCACCAGGAGGAGACCTCCACATCCCAGGAGGCAGAGTTGACTAAGACTGTTCCTGGTGCCTAGATAACAGTTATTGCAGTTGCTGGAGGTGGTTAAAAAATGTCTCCACTATAAATGGAAAGTTCGGCAGAGGACTAAAAGCATGTTGATTCACCCGAAGGACAGTCAAGTGTCCGATTGCATCTGCCAGAAGCGCATGATCGTCCAGAGTTTGCATGCACAGACTATCAGAAGCCATGAAAATGTAATGCTTTTATTGTTGTTTCTTGTTTTCGCTATTGGGGTTTTGATTGGAGTATATGAAGGCATTTTTGCCAATTTTTGTAAGGGATCAATGGTAGAGCAAAGATCCCGATTNGAGAGAGTTCACTATCGACTGACTCATGTGAATGTATGTGACTGTGTTAAGGTAAAAGATTCATTTTAGCACCGTTACATTCTCCATTATTGCCTCCATTTGAGCGTAAGAAGTTCCTACGTTCAAGTTTTTCTTCCACAGACTATTAGAAGCTCGATGCCTATAGAAGCCCTCAACTTTTCCTCATAGAAGTCTTCCCCCTACTCACCCTTACTATAACTCATTGTCTGAAGTTTGACTTAGACCTCACCTACCTGTGCATGTCCAACCTAGTTTTGGAATTAGAATGATATCATTTTGAGTTTTCTTCCAGTTGATCACCCTCTACAAACAAATCGTGACATAAAAATGATGAGCGTCAAGCTCTTCTCCTGCTGCAATCCAAGAGTGACTTCTGACGCTAACATTTCTGGCACCGTTGTCAGGGATGAAGTTGAAAATTTTCCTCGAGATTGAACGACATTGATCCTTTGATTCTGAAGGTGCATCAGGTATCAGAGCCTTTGAAGATTGCTACTATGCACCTGGCGACTCCATTGTGACGACTCCAGTGTGGCAAACCTGCCATGTTAATTGTGGCTTTCAGAGGCAGACACACGCGGTCCCATCCATAGTTGCCTCTAGCTACACCTAAAACTGATCCGGAGATGGTTCTTAGAAAAGGAAAGGCCTTTGGAGGAGAATTTTTCGCCGCCGAACTAGGTAATCCACCATCCCCTTCTGTAGGAACTCCATTTTCTCCTCCTCATTTTCTTAGCAGACCTCTTTATGAAGTTTCACGTTTCCTGAATTTTGGGAGTGTTCCTACTGAGTTCTCCCCTCCTGGTCTGGGATTGGAGGGAGAAATCCTTGTCACTCCCCTCTCCCCTAAATCTGTACCTTGGCATAGACCCAGGACCACAGAAGATTTCCCCATGCCTAGCTTTACCACTCCTCCTCTGGTTACTGTTGTCTCTTATGTGCAAAGAGAAGCATCTGCTGACTTAAGCCCGTTAGCCTTCTCCCTAAATCCCCTATTGTTTCCCATTCCAATATCCCCTTTTCGAGCTCCCTCTCCTCCAAGTTCTCCTCCACCTAATATTCCCATGGCAGGAGCAAACCCCCCCATGACCAGAATGGAGGCTATAATAGTTTCTAGGTACGACCCCCTTGTGTTACCTCAACCTCTCAATTCCCTCCCAGCAGAGGGCTACCTCAAGAAGTTTCCCAAGTTTACGAGAGAAGGGTACATAGCTGCAGAAGAACACCTTGAAGCCTTCTACATTTTTACAGATGATCATGTCATCATGCATGCAGATGTATGGATGAGGATTTTCATCTATAGTCTTGAAGGCGAGGCTAGAAAATTCTTTAGGGCCCTTCCTCCTGGATCTATTGATGGAATTGAATCTTTGGATAGTGCCTTTTTGATACAATGGGGAGACAAAAAGGACTTCATGTATTATATGACTGAGTTTGGGTCTTTGAAGAGAAAGGATGGAGAGTCTGTATCTGACTTCTCCAAAAGATTTAATAAAATGTACAATAAGATCCCCACTGAGATAAATCCTTACGAAGCCTCTACGAAGATCACTTATGCCAACGCTTTTGATCCCAATTTCTGCCTCCTGCTGAGGGAAAGGAGAGCCACCACTTTGGCTCATATGCAGGATGCAACCGTGGAGGTAGAGTCTAACATTCTAGCAGTTGACCGACTTAGGAATGAGGCTGACAGAGATGTATCCAGGAAAAGAACAGAGGCCTCCCCATCCCATTCCTCTCCCCTTCCCCTTCAGACGGACGAGATAACTAAAATGTTGAAATCCCTTTCGGCTAGGATGGAGAGATGGGAGTTAGAAGGGAAACCCACGTACAGAAATCCCCAGAATACTAATAACAGAGATTTTAGGAGGCCTGGTAACAATATTCCATAGACTTTGCCAAAGGAACAAAGGAGCAGAGATAGGGAGGATCAGAGGATTCAAACCCCTCTCCAGAATATCCTATTTTCTCACGAGGAAGGGGAGGAGATGGGTGAACTCGAACCTGAGATTCACTGCATCGAGGACACCTCCCATTTTCCCCATTTGA
>SNQJ01S0103859.1:7185-30389 GCA_010110895.2 Picea sitchensis
GAGTATATATGACGGTATATATATTGAGTATATATATCGACACATATACCTAGTATATATATGGACATATACTAGGTATATGTGTTGGTATATATATTGAGTATATAAAACACTATATATACCAGTATATATACTGAGTATATATACCAATATATATACTTAGTATATATACTAGTATATATATTGAGTATATATACCAACACATATACTCAGTATATATATACCGATATATATACTGAGTATATATATTGGTATATATACTGAGTATATATATTGGTATATATACTGAGTATATATACCGATATATATACTTAGTATATATACTGTTAATATATTCAGTATATATACCGGTATATGTACTCAGTATATATACCGGTATATATTATCAACATATATACCTAGTATATATACCGCTATATATTACGACATATATACCTAGTATATATACTGAGTATATATACCGGTATATATATATATATATCGGTAGTATATACCAGTATATATACTGAGTATATGTATCGATATATATATTGAGTATATATATCGGTATATATACTGAGTATATATTCCAGTATATATACCGATATATAAACTAAGTATATATATCGATATATATAGTCAGTATATATACCGGTATATATACTCAGTATATATACTAGGTATATATGTCGTAATATATATCTAGTATATATACGGGTATATATACCAGTATATATACTGAGTATATATATACCGACACATATACCTAGAATATGTCACTATATATACTAGGTATATGTGTCAGTATATATACTTAGTATATATTCTAGTATATATACTCATTATATATATATATATATATATAGATATATAGATATATATATCGATATATAAACTAAGTATATATACTGACCAACCTGGCTCCCGCAGCGTTACTAGGCCTAAAACCCATCACACACGCGCATCCTGTAAAACGAGGCAAACTGTCAAACAATTAACGAGATTAGCGCCCCCTTGGGTGGAGGTGTTGGTCGCATGGGAGACATGTGGCCACGTCCTGGCGCCTAATCCGGGCCCGTTTGCAAGACTGAGTGTGGTTAAGCATCAGGGGCTAAAGCTTGCGGAGTGGTCTGTATGGTAGAGTGTTAAGAACCAAAAGCTTTGCCTCGTTCGATTTTAACCAAAATTAGAAAATTGATTTTCAATTTTTTATGGAATGGCCTTCAAGACAGACAATGTTTTCACCTTTGTAGTTGGGAGTTGCTTTCAAGACCCAAAATGAATGGGGGCTGGGGTATCCACAATCTAAAACTGTTCAATCTGGCATTAAATTCAAGCACTCTGTGGCACGTCTTAATGCAGGAGAGTCTATGGCATAGTGTAATCAGAGATAAATATCTAAAAAATACCTCACTTATTAATTGGCTCAAAAGACCGAACCATAAAAACAATTCTACATCAAGGGTTTGGGTAAGTCTCCTCCATGCACTCTCGATCATCCTTCATTGGATTACGTGGTGTCCTGGGACTGGAAATCAAATTAAAATTGGTTGTGACAGGATATTGGGAATGGGAATTAGATACATTCTCAGCACTGAGCTATTGACAACATTCAATAGTAAATAGGTGACATTCCTCTCACAAGCATCAAAGGCGCGGGAGCATTATAACAATATTGAGCATTGGAGATCAAGCGATGAGATGGGATTAATGGGTGCGCAAGCAACAGAATGGTCAAATTACATAAAAGATTTATGTGGATAGGGGATCACATTGTTTGCAAATACCAAGGATGAATTGAAATGGGATGGAGGTGACTAGTCTGGGGAATTTACAATCGCGAATTGCTATAATTCGATTCTATCCACACAGTCCATGCTGATTTGGAAAGGATGGAAGGTTGATTGCTGGAAATGGTGCACACAATTAAAAATAATTTTATTCTTCTTACTGGCTGTTGAAAACAAAATTCTTACCTGGGGCGTACTTCTTAAGAAAGGATGGATAGGTCCGAGACTTTTCTATCCGTGGAAAGAAAATTATGAAGATACTCATCATCTTCTCATCCACTGTGACTTCACAAAGAGAGTGTGGGCTTATCTAGCATAGCTTCTAAAATCAAATTTCAGGTGGAATGGCCCTACAATAGGCGACTGTATGGAAGCATGGATACAAAACAGGTTGGCACCCAATATTCTCCCATTAATAATGATTTGGTTTATATGGAAGGAACGTAAATCGGTAATTTGAAGGGAAGTATCCTTCGGTAACCACTGTGGTCTTCAAGATCCTAGGAGCGCTCAATAAAAAAACATCTGGACAACAAATCCCAGGCACTGAGATTAAAACCATTTTACAGAATTCAAGGTTATTCAGTGGCCTTTTTTGATGGGGCAGCGGAGGTATGGGGTTACAGATGAGGGGCAGGAGGTTCTCTGAAATGTTTTGAGGCTCTAGATTACAGATAGTACATCAATTGTGGTGTAGAGACCAATTCTAAAGAAAAATTAATGGGATCATGGGATTCTCTTACGATTGCGAGACTTATGGAAATTCAACATCTACAGGTTATGGGGATTCCAAAGTGATCATTGATTAGCTTAATTCAAAAGGGAATATTCGAGCGATCAATATCGAAGGGTGGAAGATTAGAATAAGAGATCAAATGATAGCGTTTCAAGGTATTAAATTCCAACATATTTATAGGGGATTCAATGAGGAGGCTGATAAGCTATCTAAGAGAGCTCTTTCCTCTTCAAAAGGTAGACTTACTTTTTTCACTTAGGATGGAGAAAGTGAGGGACCAGCCCAACATATAAACTTTTTATAAATCTTGAACCTTTTCGACTGAGTGTGGTTTTGAATTATCGAGCATGGAATTGTCAATAAAATGATCAAACTTTATTATAAATTAGGTTGGGCATAGATGCCATGTAATTTTTCAGCATCATTTGCAGGTCATATGCATGTCGGTAGGGATGACATGGAATGGTCGAAGGCATTTTCTTTTATAGTGGGATAGGACTAGTATGGCAGTTTTTTAGTCATTGCCCATTTTGATGAAGATGTAAAAAAAATTATAATTAATATAATTTTTGAGCGATTTTTCTCCTGGAAAAAAAAAGTGTGATTCTTAACATCATACTAAATCTAGCGTTTACTGGAAGGAATCGTACATTAACACTTCAAATGCAAGATGGGAGTCTGTTGAACCTAGTTGTAGATCTAAAAGGCATTTGACATCTGAACTGTTGGGCATGCATGTTGACTCAGATGGTGCATTCATGGACAATAGAGAAGAGTATGGATCATCTACATCTTCATCCAAACATTCATCTGAAGACAATGTAGACTCTGATGGTATTTCAGAAACCATTTGTCAATCTAAATAAGTGTATGACACATTTTATGCATTTTTTATCCATAGGATGTTTGTATGGTAACTAAAAATGAACATTGAACTTACATATGATCTTACATGAAGTTATGAATCTTTTGTTATGTTTTATGAATGATATGTTTTTTTATTATGGATAATATAATAAAATTTCTTAGCTCATATGTTTTGAATATGGTCAATATAGAAATACTTTTAAAAAATTATTTGTTTCATTCAATGTAACTTGTATTTATTTTTTTATTATTAAAAGTAAAAAATTATTAAAAAGTGACGTTGAATTTTTAAAGTATATTGTGATATTTTCATGGCATTATGTATTACCTTGTGCTTTGCGTGATAATAACATTTAAAATGCAAACATTTAAGGGTTGATTTTATGATTTTGTTTACAATAATGGTGAGTTTTTTTACCACATTATAAAAATGTGTCATTTTCATACCCCAATTTTAGAACGGGTGCTACCGGTAGCAGTACTTTTCAATTTGATGGTTGATTTTGAGGTTTTGGTTTTAATGGTACCAAGTGATAAAAATACGATTTCAAATGATCCCAAAATTTAATGTTTTGAAAAGAAAAAAAAAATCAAAAACATCTTAATTTTTTTTAGGTGTTGATTTTAAGGTTTTTCTGAGCCACTGTCTAAGTTTTGAAGGCCATGTTTGAAAAATGTTGTAATTTTGACCCCGTTTTAAAAAATGGTGCTACCAGTAGCACCACTTTTTGATTTGGGGGTTGATTTTGATGTTTTTTATGCAAAAATATGGGTTTTTTGGGCCAGAGTTCTCGTTTTGAGGTCACAGTTCTCATTAAGTTGGTAACTATGTTTTCCGTATATGCACATTTACGGAAGGAAAAAGTGGGCATATATGGAAACCAAAATGTGCATTTACGGAAGCTATCTTCCGTATATGCGCATTTTGGCTTCCGTAAATGCGCATTTTTTCCTTCCGTATATGTGCATTTACGGAAGCAAAAAATGCGCATTTACAGAAAACAAAAATGCGCATTTATGGAAGCTCTCTTATGTATATGTACATTTATAGAAGGAAAAAATGTGCATTTACGGGAAACAAAAATGCACATTTATGGAAACTCTCTTCCGTATATGTACATTTTTCCTTCCGTATATGCGCATTTACTTGAAGGGATAATGGAAACAACATTTCTATTGTTTGAAACTTTGACATAATGTCAACAAGTATATCATGTCCCGCATGGCCCACGCCATTGCCAAACTGGCCATTAAGAAACAAGGAATGTACATCCCTCTTCCTATTCCCGACAAGCCCTGGGAATCCATCTCAATGGACTACATGTCGATCCTTCCTTCGACCAGGCAGGGAAATGATTGTGTTTTTGTGGTTGTTGATCGATTTTGCAAGATGGCGATTTTAGCCGTCTGCAATAAGGGCATCACAACATAGGCCACTGCCAAGCTCTTCTTCGAACGAGTGTAGGTACATTTTGGGGTATCACAAACCATTGTCTCAAATCGGGACAACCGGTTCCTCAACACATTTTGGTCTATGGGGATTCAAAACTTTGTATAGATTGGATGAAGGATTATGTGTAATTATATCAACTGGAATTACTACAGCTTGGAGCGATTGAAAATCATCTCGAAACAATTTTGAGATACTCTTTAAGAATATTTTTAGAGAATTAAATACAAAGGCATACTCTCTGTCTAAAAGCATCTCTTTTGATGAATACTAATGTGATTATGTGGGAGGAGTACCTGGAGGGGTCTATGATCTCCAAAGTAGAAGAAAAGGTTTTGTGAGATGAAATCTTCAACTATGTGTCTTGGGAGCCTATCTGTAGGAGGTCTTGGTGATTTTGTTCTCATAATTTCTTTTTGTGAAAAAACTATATGAACAGAGTCATAGACACAATACATGTATGAGATGAAGCACCTTTTGAATGTACCTTCTTTATCTTAGTAGAAAGAGCGATTTTTTTCCAGGAAAAAAAATAGACAAATTCAACTGTTTTCACAAAAATTCATTCACATTTAATATGTTTAAAATGAAAATTTATTTAAAAATATCTCATTGGTAGCCTTCAATGTCATCAGCTTTCCTATTTGCAAGGTGCATAACCCCAAACTCTATGTCATCCAAATAAAAAACTTCATCTTGTGTAGGGACAATATGAATGGTGTCCATGGCATTAAGACTTTTACGGTAGGAATTTCATTCTCTTAAAGGAATGATATTATTTTATTTAGTATAGCACCTTTTATTCCTTTTAATTAGGGATTTGTGCGTATTGATCTTATCGAGTTTTAAGGACTCACTAGAAGCATCCCTAATGACTTTCCTAGCAATTTTACATTATTTATCATACCAAGGGTTTCTATTATTCTTTTTACAAGACACCTAGAAAGAGAACTTGTTAATAGAAGTGGAAAGGGTAGTTGTAAAATTATGGTAGAGGTCTTCAATGTTGTCCATATAAGTTAAGAGTTGTAATTCCCTATTTAAATCCTTTAAGAAAAAATCAACTTTATTTTTTTCAAAAAGTTGTTTTTGGTTAATAGAATTCTCTTAAATAACACTCCTTTACATAAAAAAAAAGTTTAGAGTTAGGGTTAAAGGTCTATAAAAATTCATATTATATATATATATATATATATATATATATATATATATATATATATAATTTTCTTTCATTTTTATGAATTAATGAATTATAAATATAAATATAATTTTAATGATAATATTAACCATGACAACCAAATTAAATACATCTTAATTTCAATAGTATAACGACCGAATCATGTCTATAAAGAAGCCATGAAATTATATTATAATTAAAAAGACGGATGCCATGTAAACAAATTATGTTAATTCCCCTAATTTTCGAAACGTTCTTTAATGTGGAAAGTTGTGATAGAAGTATGAAAAAAAGTAATTTTAAGTTTTGGAAATTTTTTATTTAATTTTGTTTGAAATTTGGTTAGAAATATATAAAAAAGTGGCTAAGATTAAGTTTATATAATCAAAATGTTTCATAGGTTTTTTAACCGACTAAATCCATAGCCAAATTACTATTTCTTTCGGATTTGTATAACCAAATTTTAAATAAATGTCCCCTGAAAATATTGTGAAAAATCATTTCCTACAATATTTAAACCAGAACGATTGCTATATGTTCTCTCCGTAGTGAAGGCCATAACACTAACGAGGCCGTATGTGAAGTCCAGCCAGAAGATCACTTTTACATGATAATAAAGGTATCTGCATATTATTAATGACAAATAGTTTGATAAAGAAAAATGAAATTATAGACATAATCGACCACAGTTTGAAATCAGGTAATGCAAGCTTCATTTCATATCCTTAATAACATATATTTCTATCAATATTGTTCCTTCTCTGTTATTAAAAACTTTCCTTCCCCGTTATTAAAAAATTGTTGAGGAATTCAACTCAATTGTTTTGTTTCAACGTTGGAGAAAAAAATTATTTTAATTAAATTTAACTTGCAAGTCGTGGGGATTTTTGGGTTGGGTGGCGTAGGAAAGACAAGCCTAGCTAAAAAACCTATTTAATCGGAAGAGATCGCATTACAAGAGATCTTGGTTTTTATATGATGTAAGAGAAAATGAAGGTAAAGACTCTTTAACTTCATTGCAGAGAAAAATTCTTAAGAGATTCACCCGAGCAGATGAAAATGCATCTCTCCTCTTCTCAGATTCTATTAATTTTAGATGATGTAGATCAAGTGGATAAGGTGTATGCACTTTTGCACGATCAAACTTTTCTTCTCTCAAATAGTTTAATATTGATTACTTCTAGAAACAAGGATGTTCTCACAAACTCCGGAGTTGAAAAAAAATCAATTTATAAGTTGAATGGGCTTGGTGAAGAGCACTCCCTAGAGCTCTTCTACTGTCATGCCTTCGACCGACTGTATCGACTCCCGGAATTTAGATTTTTGGCACAAGAGTTCTTAAACGCCTGTGGTGTATTGCCTCTATATTTAAAAGTGTTCGGGGCACTTCTACGTGGAAAGAATGACAGGTCTTATTGGCACGACCAATTGGATAGGCTTAAAAAGATACTTCCTAGTGAAATACAAGGAAGGCTAAAAAATAGTTATGAGGCCCTCAATGAAGAGGAAAAACAAATATTCTTGGACACAGCATGTTTTTTCATAGGACAAAATAAAGATCAGGCCATAAGTATATGGAACGCCTCACGCCGGAAAGGAAGGTTGGGGTTTCAAATTCTACAAGACAAGTGTCTGGTGGAAGTGGACCATTGGAATAACATCTATTTGCACGACCACCTAAGAGATGTTGTCGGATCTTCGTGGCCACGTCGTCTTTGTCGTTGGACAGAAAGCGTAATCAAGGATTTGTTGCAACAATCCTATGTGAGTAGTCAATCATTCAATCCTTAATATATTATTCAATCAATTTTTTTTAGTTATTCATCATTTTGCAAGAAGGAACATGTAATAACTATCATTTTTCCAGAATGGACAGGTAATACCCGTGCGGGGAATTAAAATGGTTCTTAGTGAATATCATGACGATGATGAATTTGAAGGTATTCGGATGGGGAGGTTACAACTTGTTGATACTGAAGGTCCTCTCTTGGAATGCATTATGAAGAGGGTGAAGGCTCCAAATCTCATATGGCTCCGGTGGAAAGAGTGTCCATACTCTTCCCTGCCTTCCTGGATTTCAATGAAGAATTTAAGGATTCTTCAAGTGTCCGGGAGCAGATTAGAAACATTGTGGCAACACGAATCACAGGTAAATTGAAATTCGTTGTATAAACTATTGTGTTTAGTGGCTATTAGTATCACCACAACGTCTTGAATGAATTCAAATGGTTTTGTCGAGGACAATCCTGATCCATATATAAATATGGAAAGGTTTTGTAGATGAGAATCATGATAGATGTATAATATCTTTCTTACACTGGAAACTCGTGAAAATTTTGCAGCTGCTCGTTTGTTTGGAGGAGTTGCGGTTAAACACATGTGTGCAGCTGAAGAGCATACGGGGGTTGACACAACTGACAAAGCTTCAACGATTATATCTTCAGATTGCATTGAGTTAGAAGAATTGTCGACTATTGAAACATTGATATCCTTGAAGGAGTTGTCGGCACGCGGATGCGTGAAGCTGAAGAAAATAAGGGGGCTGGAGCTTGCGACAAAGCTTCAAATGTTAGATGTTACTAGGTGCGTTGAGTTAGAAGAGTTTTCGAGTACGAAAACATTGGTATCTCTTAAGTGGTTGTGTGCGGGCGGATGTGTCAAGCTGAAGAACATAAGGGGGTTGGGGTTTGCGACAAAGCTTCAACTGTTAGATGTTAGTGGGTGCTCTGAGTTAGAAAATTTGCCAAGTATGGAAACATTGGTATGTCTGGAAGAGTTGTGCGCAGACGGATGTGTGAAGCTGAAGAAAATAAGGGAGTTGGAGCTTGCGACAAAGCTTTCGAAGCTATGCATTAACGGGTGCTCTGAGTTAGAAGAGTTGCCAAGTATAGAGCAGGCGACAAAGCTCCGATTCTTAGATGTTAGTAGGTGCTCTAAGTTAGATGAGCTGCCAAGTATGGAAACATTGGTAGCTTTGGAGGAGTTGTGGACAGACGGATGTGTAAAGCTGAAGAGCATAAGGGGGTTGGAACTTGCCACAAAGCTTCGGAAGCTAAGTGTTAATGGGTGCTCTGAGTTAGTAGAGCTGCCAAGTATGGAAACATTGGTATCTTTGAAGGGCTTGTGGGCAGAGGGATGCGTGAAGCTGAAGAGCATCAAAGTGTTGGAGCAGCCAACAACGCTTCAACTGTTAGATGTTAGCAGGTGCTCTCAGTTAGAAGAGCTTCCAAGTATGGAAACATTCGTAGTTTTGGAGGAGTTGTTGGCAGAAGGATGTGTGAAGCTGACGAGCATACGGGGATTGGCACATTGTACGAAGCTTAAACGGCTAATTATTTTTGGGTGCTCTGAGTTAGAAGAGCTGCCAAGTATCGAAACATTGGTATCTTTGGAGGTGCTGTGAGCAGATGACTATGTAAAGTTGAAGAGCATCAGAGGGTTGGCGCAGTGTACAAAGCTTCGAAAGCTAGTTGTTAGTGGGTGCTCTGAGTTAGAAGAGCTTCCAGGTATGGAAACATTGGTATCTTTGGAGAGCTTGTTGGCAGATAAATGTGTGAAGCTGCAGAGCATAGTGGGATTGGTGCAGTTGACAAAGCTTCGACACCTAGGAATTAGTGGGTGCTCAGAGTTAGAAGAGCTGAAATGTATGGAAACAATGGTATCTTTGGAGAAATTGTGGGTAGACGGATGTGTGAAGCTGAAGAGTATCAGGGGGTTGGAGCTGGAAACAAAGCTTCGGAAGCTAAGTGTTAGTGGGTGCTATGAGTTGGAAGAACTGCCAAGTATGGAAACATTGGTATCTTTGGAGGTGTTGTGGGCAGACGAATGTGTGAAGTTGAAGAGCATCAGGGGGTTGGCGCAGAGTACAAAGCTTCGACGGCTAATTGTTAGTGGGTGCTATGAGTTGGAAGAACTGCAAAGTATGAAAACATTGGTATCTTTGGAGGTGTTGTGGGCAGACGGGTGCATGAAATTGAAGAGCATCAGGGGGTTGGCGCAAAGTACAAAGCTTCGACGGCTAACTGTTAGTGGATGCGTTGAGTTAGAAGAGCTGTCAAGTATGAAAACATTTGTATCTTTGGAGGTTTTGTTGGCAAACGGATGCGTGAAGCTGAGGAGCATACGGGGGTTGGAGCAGCTGACAATGCTTCAAATCCTAAATGTTAGTGGGTGTTATAAGTTAACAGAGATGCCAAGTATGAAAACATTGGTATCTTTGGAGGAGTTGTGGGCAGCGCAATGTGCGACTGTGAAGAGGCAGAAGGTGTTGAACATTGTAAGTGGTTGGAGTGGCTTGATGTCTCCAGATGTCCCAAATTACAGTGTCAAGTGTGGGATTAGTGGATCAGATGCGCGGAGAAACAGAAGAAGCAGATAATCGTTCCAAGTGGCGGTCATAAGACCATTCACAATTGGGTTTATTCACAGTTGATCGAGTACATGGTCCTGGCGTTGATTTTTATTTATATAAATTTAAAGCAAGTCAATTGATTGTAACAAAGAGGGGATTGATTTTACGGATACATTTTTATGACTAACATTTGGGTAAGCATTGTTGTGTGTATGGCCGAGATTTATATTATGATCATTACTGAATATTGTTTGCATTATTTTCTTTCATCTTGTTTTTATGCAGGGTTGGGGTCCTGCATGCGTAGTGGAGCTGTATTTTTTTATTTTGTGGGGTCTAAGTGTTGCACCTACAATTTAATCTATGCTTTTGTCGTTTATTGTTTCGGAGTAAGTTTCGATGCCACAATTTCATTTATATTCGTTTTTTGATGTTTATTGTTTGCAGTTTGCAAATAAGAATGTTTGATTATTTTTATTGGCATGCTTGTCATATGTTTTTGGTTCCTTTTGTGCTTGGGCTGCAGTTTGGTAATCATTGGAAATACATATGTTGTTTATTGGTTCAGTGGTTGTTGCTTGTTCATTGGTTCTTTGGTTGTTGTTTGTTGTTTGGCTCAAGTTTGCGAGTTTGGGGTCCTAGGGCTGCAGTTGGGTCTATTCGTGCTTACTTGATGGTTTGTTCCTTGTTTTTTTCTTTTGTTTACTTCGGCTTTGCAGGGTTGGAGTCTTGCGCCGACAGTTGGAGCTGTTTTTTTTTTCACTTTGCAGTGTTCAGGTCCTGCACCTGCAAGTGGACCTACGGTTTTGTCGTTTACTGTGTTTGGCGAAGTCGAGATCTGACGCCTGTCCCGTGCTCGCCTATCCTGCTCTTAAATTTTTCTCCAATTCTTTTTCCTAGCTCTAGACCATACCTACATGTCTTTGCAAAATGTTCTTGTAGAAGAAAAAGATACTAAAATGGTGCTAGCAAGAGTGGTGTTCCGTGGATTGCAAATTGCAGTATTCAATTTCTATGTTGTTTGGCATGCAATATTACTATCATAATGAATGTGTTCTCAAATGCATCACACCATTTACATTTGGACGAAACCATTACCATTCTAGGATACTTCAATTTTGACATGAAACAAAATAGTGGCATAACAAATAATTGGACAACTACATGTCCAATTACAATGTCCGTTGTCTTTTTGTTAAGATAAAACATGTGCAAAACACACTTATTAACCATATATGGTGAAATGTATCCATATAACAATACAATCTCTTTATCCTGTACATAGACTGGTGTAACCACGATACAATCTGTCTTGTACTTGAAATATGAGATGTACACCAAGATACTACAAAATTATATTTCCATGTCTCAAAGCATATCTGGATACTTTGCTACAGAAAATCAAAATCATTTAGCTATGGCCATGCAATTTCTTAATATTTCCTGGCTTGTTATATATTTTGGGCAGGAAAAACTTTATATAATTACAACCATGGATGGAGAAAAGCAAAGGTTCATGTTTCTAACTATCTTTTATTTTATTCGTTGATTCTCATTTAGTGTATGTACATATTACTTGTTCTCCCCTACATACCAGCTTTCATTCATGTTCATTGTATTTTGTGCGTTCCCACATTGAAACAAACAGAGTAGCTGGAGAAAACGAAGGAGTCTTTACCGAAAGTGTGGAAGAGGAGATACAAAGGTACATGCTTGTACTGTAATTTCATATTTCATTGTTTTGTATTTCATTTATTGTCTGTATATGTGTTCACCTAATTTATTGTATGTAGATATTGTGTATATTCCTACATGATAACTTATCTTCATGTCCTTTGTATTTTTTGTGCCGCTACATTGAAATAAATCGAACTCTGTTTATTTTTTTTACATGTCTTCCTGCATACCAACTTCCTTCATGTCCATTGTAGTTTTCTACGTTACTACATTTAAACAAACAAAGTGGTTGGAGAAGACAATGGACTCTTTGCCGCGAATGTAGAGGAGGAGTTACAAAGGTGCATGCCTCTACTCTTATTTCATATTCCGGTGTTTAATATTTCATTTATTGTCTGTATATTTGTTCTACTTGTTCTACTTCTTTGTACCTATTTTACTGTATGTAGATACTATGTATCTTTCTACATAGTAACTTATCCTCATGTGAATTGTATTCTATTTGCTGCTACATTGAAATAAATAGAATTGTATTTCTTTCTTTTACATGTCTTTCTGCATACTAACTTACCTTCATGTCCACCGTATGTTCAGCGTTGCTACATTGAAAGAAACAGATTGGTTGGATAGGAAGATGAATTATTATATGCCAACAACAGAGGGGGCTGAAGTACAATCTTCGAAAAGGTATACCAACTGTGCTAGTAAATCAAACACACAAAACGGGTGGTTGCATATAATATTGGACTAAAAAATGATGATTTGGAAACAATGAGCCTTTTTTGAGACTTCCCGCTTCCAAACATTGTCCTCCCCATTTCTAATTTTCCCACCTTCTATTATCCTTTTTTTTTCCCTCTTATATACTTAACTGAATTCCCCTTCTTTTTTCTCGTCTACTTTTTCTTTATGGTTTCTTTTCTTAGTCGTCTTTCTGAGAATGTCTAGGTGTGCGGGTTGATGGACTCATAGGTTTTCATTTATACTCATGCTTCTATATCACAACTCCAACCGACTGTTTTCTCATTCCATACTTAGCCACTTTTTCGATCACGGGTTCCCGGGCTGGCGGGTTCAAGATTGCAACTCTAGCTTCAGAGGTTCTGCGATATACAGATTGGTCGTCATACCCCTCCATCATGCCCTATTTCATGTTACACATTTTTGCAATCAAAAAATCTAAGGCATACAATTTGACCGTCGGGTCCTCATGTTTCCTGAGTATTCCTTGACACCCTATTTCCTATTTCATTTCGTTCGACCTTGTGTGTGACATTCAAAACAATTATGGAAAATATACAATGCATATGCTTATTTGGTCCTTTTGATGTTCATCTACACATGCTTGCATAAAAAAAAGTTGGACTAGTGACATGGCCATGCGCAGTCAATCATCACAAACATCAATAGATCGACAAGGCCAAAGGTAAAGGTGCATACATTGTGTTCTTCATATGTTTACCAAACAAATATCCTCAACTATTTCTTCATCTATGCCATGGTAAATATGTTGATTTCATCTGCAACACATACTTTGTAGTTCAAAAAAAGTATCAACGAGCGCAAGTGAGACGCCAGACATAGCGCAAGTTCCGCAGACTAAGAGGTATGGTTGCAAAACTATGGCTCCATACTTCATCCAAGTTGTGCGTCTACTTGTACATTTATGCTAGGAAAAAAGAAAAAAGAAATAATGCAGACTACCATTCACATTATTTTTCCTGTTCAAATTATGTCACTAGGTCTAAACTTATAAAACCCAAAATACTATCAATAGAGGGCTTGAACAACCGTCGAACTGGACAAGTGTTTGTCGGGGACATAATGGTCATCTATAGCACCTACTTGGACAAGGAAAACAGAATTAGATCCATTATGCATGCTAACATGACAGACAATGAAGCCCTGATGACAGACACACTGACTATTCCCGCACAACTTGTCCAAAAACATGCAGAAATGATATTACCAGGTAATAGGATATCCATTACAAATTTTAATATATTGTCCAAAACAGTATATGATTGTGGTGATTGTGATCGGATTATATTGCTCAACGAAACAAGTATTGTGGAAAAAATTCTCGCTATTTGTTCAGAATATTGTTTTGTCCCAGACACAATTATCATCCAACTTGCACAGAGAAACGACACTTACCCAATCGAAACCATTGGTGCAGTTGTCACACTCGCGAGAAAACTTGGCTCGCAACACATTCTCTATATAAAAGATTGAGAGTCAGACAACGACAAGACAATGGTACCGTTCTCCATATCCAATTTTTTCCTTTATTTTCACATGTCCATGTATCTCGGTTATGTTACACAACTACTGCATTGTTCCATGTTGCAACTACAATTGTTCGACACCTATTCAAATTTGTTTTCCTCAATGGAACAATAATTGCCTAAAGGGCGATTTCCACTTATGCTCTTCAAAAATATAACAAAGAAAAGAGATGTTAAAGAAAATATATTTCTCATAACCCAAGAAACATTTGTAATAGAATTGTGAACATACATAGTATATGATCTCAAGAAACTAACTATCTCTACAATTGTTGTGCGTATACATCTACAATTTCATCTTCACTTTGCTCATACAAATTGTCTTCACCAATTTTCTGCAATTTTTGTTGTTGTTGTTGTGTAGTTGTATATTATATTGTTCAATATATTAACTGTTATGTTCATGTTCCCAGGTTGAGGTTGTTTTGGTTGCAGCGAATGCGTACTCGACCCCCTTTGAGCATGTATGTGTCAAATGAAACTCTCATGCTTTTTCTTTTGTTTTCATAAATGATGATACAATTGATTGTCTACGATGCAGTAAAAAATTCCCTTACATATATAAACATTGCTTCAATGTTGTCATCTGAATCGTGGGCAACGCAATTGTACATTGTACAATTAGATAGCCTATGTTACAAGATGTGCTTCCTAGGTTAGCAGAATTGTCATATGAAGTATACCTACAGAAAAAAGCAAACAATGTCTACATGTTGCGCAACTTTCAGATACATAACAAATTTACCTTAAATGAGGACAATGCCATATTAAATATCGACTGAACAAAAAAAAAAAATCATATCAAGCTTTGGCAGGAAACGAAAAAATCTCATATGTGTCTGTAATTTTTCTTCAATACCCAAATGAATGTTCATCGAACTCGAGTTTTTCGTAGTTTACATCTATGGCTATAAACTTTTCTTTCCATAGATTTTGTCTCTTTTTGTGCAGTTGAAAAAACAAGAATCTAGCTACAAATCAAATCGTTGTTGTTATTTTGATGTTTTTTTGCATCTCCTAGTAAGCATTTTTCATAGTAGTTGGGGTATCTACATGAAAAAAAAATTGTGGCTAGTTGTGGATTTGTTGGAGGAGTCTACACCTTTTTGGGTACCCACATTGGAAAAATGTTTTTCAACTATATAGCCATGGTAGGATTTTTGGATTTTTTGGGTACCCAAATAGAAAAGATGATCTCCAAATATACATTTATGGTATGATATCTGCATTTTCTCGATGCCCTAATTGAAAAAAAATGGCTCAACATGGATTGAAGCATGAGATTGAGATCTTCAGAACTCGCTATAGAGATTGGGGAGTTCGAGCATTGGAATTTGTACAGGCACGTGCATTTATTGTTGATGTACAAGCACATAAGATTGTTCAGTCCAGAAATGGGAAGCATGAGGACAAACCCCATACAAAGTATCCAACTATGAATAATTCAGGCCCATCCTTTGAACCGTCGAAATGGCTTGCTCCTCTAGGTAGAAACATCAGGCATTTCCAAGAATATTGGAAATTTGGCATTGCTAAAACTGGTAGTGATAGAACATGGCACTATCAGAAGAAAATGTCCATAGTGATCTTGCTTCATGGTAAAATAGTAATCGGAAAGTTTCTTGCTCCCCATTTGGGGGTTTGGTTATAGCTGGGATACAATGGCGAAGCTTCCCTAGTTTTGTGTTGTCTTTTGTTTGGCAAACTTTTGTTCATATCTCATAGCCCCAATTATTTTCTCATGGGAACATATACCAGATGTAAGATAAAACCAATGCCACGTGTTTTTTTTTATATATCAAATTGTTTGGTGCATAGGTCGATGCGTACTGCTCTATGGACCCTTGTGGGATCTCACTTGGTGCCTTTTGTGTTCACGCATTGCCTTGTGCCTCGACTTTCAATACATTTGGTGTTTACTTGGCTCTTGGTTGTATGTTTCGTTATAGAAAATTAATGATACATTCAATATCTTGGAGGTTTTTCTTGGTATGTGGCTCATTTTAGCACTTTTCCTTGATCGATGAACTTAGAAAAATTCATCTCCGGGATTATTTTGAAATAAAAGGATATATACTATGTGAAGTCCAATGGAACTATCATATCAACCATAGAACATTAAAATTCAAATTCGTCTGAAAATTCAAATTCGTCGTTGTTATACTTACGATGAAGCTAACAGTACAATAATTTTACTTAAACATCCCAACATTGATTTTCTTGTGGCTTTTCAATGCTTATCTTATATAAACACATCTTGGAAACTATAAGCATGTCTCATTTTATCTATTCCTTGATTGAAGAGCTTGTTCACCTGTTCAATGCACTTAATAGTTACTGTTAAGACCATCAATGGGGATATCTTACACCAATTCCCGCTTTCGAAAATTGCCATCCCCTTTGTTTTTTCCCTCTGCTTTCCCTTTCTGATTACTTAATCATTTTTCAGAAAATGTCTAGGTGTGGGGCTTGGCGGATTCACGTCTTCAAATTTCCATGGATACTTTTATATCATGAGTCCGACCGACCGCTTCCCCATTTCATATTCAACAAACTTTTTGGATCGTGGGTTCCCGGGTAGGCGGGCTCAACATTGCGTTTTCATTGTTTTGTCACCTGCAAACAACACCCCAACTTCCCCGATCTACAAATTGGCAACCAAATTCCCCTTTCTTTTTTTTTATTTGCTTTCCCTTTATGGTTACTTAGTCGTTTTTTCGAATGTGTTGTTTTTTCCGAATGTCTCGTGCTTTTATATACAACACCCGAAGTTCTGCAATATACAAATTGACCATCGAAGTCTGTCACTGTCCCATGTTCCGAAAAGTTGGGAGACATACAATTTGACCATCGGGCCCTCACGTCTCCTGAGTAAAACTTGTGGCCCTCTTTTCAAGCCCATCAATATTTCTTGTTCCAAGTATGTCTCATACTTTTGTATCACGAGTCCGACCAACCTCTTACCCATTGCATACTTGGCTACTATTACCATCGTCGATTCCTGGTCAGGCTTGCTCAACATTGTGCTTCCATTGTTCCGCTACCTACAAACAACACCCGAAATTCCACGATATACAAATTGACTGTTGAAATACATCATTGTGCCCTGTTATGTGTTACACGTTCTACAGTCAAAAGTTTGGAGACATACAATTCGACCATCAGCCCCTCATGTCTCCTCAGTATAACTTGTGAACCTATTTTGAAGCCCACCTAACCACTTTCCATACTTGGCCATTTCTTGGAATCTCTTTCACGGTTTGGCGGATGGACGAAATGTGCAATGCTTAATCGCTCTTCTCCATCCCCTCCACCTTCGCACTTCTTTCTAGATATGCAATTATTAATCTTTAATGCTAATAGATCATCGTGCAGGAATCATTAAGATTGTCATTAATGTCTGAAATGTTGGAGAATATTTGTCATTAATACGAATTAAACCAAGATTTGCAGAGAGTTATGTTATCCTTTCCAAGTATTCATTTAAAGCATCATGCAATATCTTTCGCACATCGTCCGGTTGGTGCCTTTACGAAATCTCTAATCCTTAAACGTTCTTCGTTGTCACCGCCACCTTCGCACTTTTTGCTAAATATGCAATTAGTAAGCTTTAATGGTAACAACTCATTACACACGAACCATGGAGATTGTCATTGATCAACGAAAGGCTCGAGGAGATATTCCATTGATATGCATTAAACCAAGATTTGTGGAGGGTTATATTATCCCTTCCGAATTTTCATTTCAAACATCACCCGGAGCAAACATAAATTATCATTAACTTATGGCAGCAGTTCGACAACAGTTCTATCTAGATATAGTAAACACCTTTGGGCATGATGACCAGAGGTTCCAGTACTCCAGTGCATATTCTTATTACTCATCTCCCTTTGCCCAAGAGAAAAAAAAGAGATGGTCCCTTGGTGCACCAAGAGATATATTTCAAGCCAAATAATTCCAAGGCAACCCCACCTGCTCAGACAGCTTGCTCGCCTGCATTGATAGCTGACGCAAAGGTTGATGTGGTCGATTTTTAGATGGGAGAATATGATTTGATGGACGATGATACAACAATGGATGATGGAAATGTAGACGTTGTCCCCACTCTTGCGCCCAAATTGAAATCAACCATAACGGGGGGTATTTCTCGGCTCAAAGATGGAAGCCCTAACAAGACCAAAAGAAGGGGTTTCAGAAAATAAACTGACGTTGAACGCAATAGCCACTTTACAGCTCAAGAGTAGGAATTCCAGAGGTCCAAATTAGTTTGTTCTGAGCAGAAGTCTTTCACTATAAGGAAATGGTCTCTTGATGCTCCTAGAGATATATTTCAAGCCAAATAATTACTCAATTGTGGGACCACTCTCATGTTCTCTGGATATAAAATTAACATCTTAGGGGATGAGGACTAGAACTCCCACTGGTGCAAGGGATATTCCTACTACTCATCTCCTTCCACCTAGAATGGAATAATTTGGTCCTTTGTAATTGCTCGTGTAGCCTGTGTCCCTGAAGTCTTCGACTATGAGGAGGTGGTCTATTAGTGTGTCCTAACTTTCAGTTTCAGGATCTTCCACTTTCCCTACAAAGTTTTTCGTCTTCTTCCTCACGGGAAGCTTGTGAGAACTATCAATTTTACTGCGAGGATGGGTTCTTATGTCCTCATGTGTTTGAAAAATTCTAGGTTTCTTTCTTGTTGTGGTGCAATGTTGGAACAATGTTGCGGGATGTAGTGCTCTTCACAGTGGCAACTACGGATTGGAAACTCTTCTCGTCAGGCCTTATTCCTTGTTATTTGTACAATTGAGTAATGCCTTGCAATGTCTCCAGGTCGCTAGCATCAGGAGCAGGAGTGTTGTTCACCTGCTTCAAGCCAAGGAATTAGAAACCACTCTCATGTTTCTTTGTCGCCTCGGGTCTTCCACAAGATATTGAGATTGCGGCAGTGAACATTGACCTTCCGAGGAGAAGACTACAAGTATTTCCTAAAAAAAATCATGGTAATGAGTTTTGTATGCATGTTGAAGAGCATATCAATGGCTCTTGCATGTTGCAAATATTGTACCTATGTTTATGACAAATATGTTCAATGTTTTGGTGCAAATAACTCAGTCCAATTTCTATCAATAGATATACACTGCCCAATTTTTATTTATTTTTATGGATTTACTATTAAAAAATTTGCCTTGGAATCTTGGTTGTTGCTTCTTTGTTGAATTATATTCGTAATGCAGATATAACATAGCAAGACCAAATCACGATGCGGCAGTGGAGGCCCCACCCTAGAAATTTTGTTTTCATCTCAACCTTGCTAAGCAAACGATTTCTTATTTCCCTTTCGATTCCTTGATTCCTTTACTCCGAAATGGAACATTTTATTAGTTGTCCATCCCCCGGCCTCTATTTGAGCACTTTTTACTTTATTAATGAAATCACCAAATTTCTTGTTCGTGAATAAAAAATAAATAAATAATTGATCTATGGTGGTTGTAGTCAAATGGGAATATGAAATCAACTACAATATTAAAATTCAATATCATCATTGTTGTTTCTAGACATGCAATTATTAAGCTTTAATGCTAACAACCCATCATTCAAGAAGTTTAATACTTAAGTTAATATGTCAAAGTCATGGAAGAATGTATCAAGAACACAATTACTCCCACAAGTTGTAATAAAAACTAATCTTCAACAAAGCATTTGCTCACACCCTTTTTAATGGTACAAGCACAATAGAAAACGAGTAAGTGGATAAAATATTGGACTAGAAAATGATGGTTTTGCAACAATGGGGTTTGTTTGAGACCAATTCTCGCTTATGAAAATTGCCCTCCACTTTTCTATTTTCCCACTCTTTTATCCCCTTCTTTTCCCTCTTCTATACTGAACCAAATTCCCCTTTATTTTTCCCCTGTAGTTTCTCTTTCTAGTTACTTAGTCATTTTTTCAAAAAATGTCTTGTTGTGCGAGTTGGCAGATTCAGGGGTTCACATTTTTATTCATGCTTTTATATTGCGATTCCAACCGAGCGCTTCCCATTTCCATACCTAGCCAATTTTTCGATCGCGGGTTCCCGCCCAGGCGGTCTCTAAATTGCACTTCCATTGTTCCATGACCTGCAAACAACACTCTGGCTTCTGCGATATGCAAATTTACTTCCAGACTCCCTCATCATCCCCTCTTCCATGTTACACATTTTTCACTGAAATGTTGCAATACATACAATTTGACTGTCTAGGCTTCACGTCTCCTTGGGAACCCTTGTCACCCTATTTTGAAGCCCGTCCAAACGCTTTCCACACTTGGCCATTTCTTGGAATCTCTTTCACAAATCATTGGGTTGGCGGGTTCAGGAAATTTCCAATTTCTATTCGATGTTTCTTGTGCCCACCACCTTCAGACTTATTTCCAAGTATATGAAATAAGTATACAACTTCTCCATAAACATACAAAAACGATCTTGCTAGGAAATGGAATATCTATTATAGATTTGAATATATTGGCCCTTCTTTTCCCTCTTCTAAACTTAACCAAATTCACGTTTCTTTTTCCCCTCTACTTTCTCTTTTTGGTTACTTAGTCATTTTTTCGAAAATGTCTAACTATGCGGGTTGGCAGACTCACAGGTTCACATTTGCACTCGTTCTTTTATATCACAACTCCAAATGACCGCTTCCCATTCCATGCCTAGCCACTTTTCAGATCGCAGATTCCCGGGTAGGCGAGCTCTAGATTGCACTTCCATTGTTTCGTGACCTGCAAACAACACCCAGAGGTCCTCCGCAATATACAAATTTACTGTCGGACTCCCACATCATACCCTCTTTCGTGATACATAGTTTTCACTCAAAAGTTCTGAGACCTGCAATTTGAACTTCGGGTCCTCACGTCTCCTAGGGAACTATTGTCACCCCATTTTGAAGCCCGTGTGTCCACTTTCCATACTTCACCATTTATTGGAATCTCTTTCGTGCCTCCAATTTCCAATTTGTGTTTCATGTGCCTGCCACCTTCGCACTTCTTTCCAAGTATGAAATAACTGAGTTGTAATGCTAACAACTCGTTGTGCCTCCACGAGACAATCATACTAATTGTCCCTACACGACTTGTCCAGAAACATGCAGAAAATACCCTGCCAGGTAATGGGATATCTATTACAAATATCAATATATTAGCGAAACGAGTCCCACCGATTGTTTCCATATTCCATACTTACTGACTTTTTTGCTTGCAGGTTCCCAGACAGGTGGACTGCACTTCTAGTGTTCCTTGACCTGCAAACAACATCCCAACTTCCGCGATATACAAATTGGCTTCTCGACTCCCACATCAGCCCCTCTTCTGTGTTACATAGTTTTCACTCAAAATTTATGATACATACAATTTGACCGATGGGGCCTCACATCTCCTCAGGAACCCTTGTCACCCTATTTTGAAGCTCGTTCGATCGCTTTCCACACTTGGCCATTTCTTGGAATCTCTTTCACAGATCGTTGGGTTGGTGGGTTCATGCAATTTCCAATTCCTAGTCGTTGTTTCTTGTGCCCGCCACCTTCACACATATTTCCAAGTATATGCAATAAGTATATTTCCAAAAACATGCAGAAAATCTCTTTTCAGGAAATGGGATATATATTATAGATTTGAATATATTATCCCTTATTTTCCCTCTTCTATACTTAACCAAATTCTCATTTATCTTTCCCCTGTACTTTCTCTTTCTCATTACTTGGTCCTTTTTCCGAAAATGTCTAGCTGCAAGGGTCGGCGGACTCATGGGTCCACATTTGCACTCGTGCTTTTATATCATGACTCTAACCGACCGCTTCCCCATTCCATACCTAGCCACTTCTCCGGTCGTGGATTCCCAGGTATGTGGGCTCTAGATTTCACTTCCATTGTTATGTGACCTACAAACAACACCTTGACTTCTGCAATATACAAATTTACAACCGGACTCTCACATCATACCCTCTTTCATGTTACAAAGTTTTCACTCAAAAGTTTCGAGACCTACAATTTTACCATTGGGTCCTCATGTTTCCTGTGGAACTATTTTCACCCCATTTTGAAGCTCGTCCATTCGCTTTCCATACTTCACCATTTCTTCGAATCTCTTTTGTAGATTGTCGGGTTGGAGGGTTCACGAAATATCCAATTCCTAATCATTGTTTCTTGTTCTCGCCACCTTCACACTTCTTTCCAAGTATGAAATAACTAAGGTTTAATTATTACAACTCACCATGCCTCGAGGAGACCGTCATAATAACTGTGCCAACAAAACTTGTCCAGAAACATGCAGAAAATATCCTGCCAGGTAATGGGATATCTATTACAAATATCAATATATTAGCGAAAACAAATTCCACGACGATTTCCCTATTACATACTCACCAAATTTTTCTCTTGTGGGTTCCCGGACATGAGGGTTCAATATTTCCCTTGCATTGTTCTGCGACCTACAAACAGCACCCAGAATTCCGTGATATACAAGCAGAAAAGATCTTGCCAGGTAATGGGATATCTATTACAAATTTCAATATATTAGCGAAAACGACTCCGACCGACCGTTCCCCTATTCCATACTTAGCCACTTTTTCGATTGTGGATTCTTGGACATGCGTACTCAAGATTTCTCTTCCATTGTTTCGTGACCTAAAAACAACACCTAGAATTCTGCAAATATACAAACCGACCATTGAACTGCCCCATCATGCACTCTTCCCTTTTACGCCTTTTGCAGTTAAAATTTTCGAGACATACAATTTGACCGTCGGGCCCTCACCTCTCCTGAGAATCCCCTGTAACCCTATTTTGAAACCCGTCCGACCGCTTTTCATACTTAATCATTCCTTACTTTCTCTTCCCCATCCCCTTCACCTTCACACT
>SNQJ01S0103859.1:30399-47168 GCA_010110895.2 Picea sitchensis
TCTAAATATGCAATTAGCAAGCTTTAATGCTAAACCAAGATTTGAGGAGATCTCCCATTAATACGGATTAAACCAAGATTTCTTGAGGGTTATATTATCCCTTCGGACTGTTAATTTCAAACATCGTGGAATATCGTTCGCGCGTCGTCGAGTTGGCCAGTTCATGAAATATTCAATCCTTAATTCTAAAAACGAGTCTGATCGACCGTTTCCCTATTCCATACTTAGCCACTTTCCCATAATTCCTAAAATACACAAAACGGTCGTTGAACTGCCCCATCATGCCCTCTTCCATTTTATGCGTTTTGCAGTCAAAAAATTTGAGGCATACAATTTGACCATCGGACACTCACCTCTCCTGAGTATCCCCTATAACCCTATTTTGAATTTCGTTCGACCTCTTTTCATACTTGGCAATTCCTTACTTTCTCTTCCCCATATCCATCACCTTTGCACTTGTTTATAAACACACACACACACACACACACACACATATATACAAGGTCTTATCTCTAAATATGCAATTAGTAAGATTTAATGCTAACAACTCATCATGTAGGAACCGTATAGATTGTCATTGATGATCGAAAGGATCGAGGAGATCTCTCATTAATACACATTAAACCAAGATTTGCAGAGGGTTATATTATCCCTTCTGAGCGTTAATTTCAAACATCATGGAATGTCTTTCGCACGTCATTCGGTTGGCGCATTCACAAAACCTCCAATCCTTAATTTCTCTTCGTTGTACCTGCCACCTTCGCACTTTTAAGTATGCAATAAGTAATCTTTACTGCTAACAACTCATCATACAACACCCATAGATATTGTCATTAATGAGCAAAATCCTCGAGGAGATTTCCCATTCACACGCATTAAACGAACATTTGTAGAGGGTTATATTATCCCCTCCAACTTTTCATTTCAAGCATCATCTGGAGGAAACAAACGTTCTCATAAACTTATGGCACCAGCTCGACAATAGTTCTATGAATATATAGTGAACATCTTCAGGCACGAGGACCAGAACTTCCAGTGGTCCAGTGCATATTCTTACTACTCATCCCTTTCTTCCCAGAAAAAAATAATTTGGACCTCTGGGATTTCTCGTGCAGGCTGTGTTTCTGAAGTTTTTGACTGTAAGGAGTTGGTCTCTTGGTGTGCCGATAAATATATTTCAGGCCAAAGAATTATTCCACTGCAAGACCATTCTTATGTTTCTTTGTCACCTCAGGTCTTCCGCTAGATGTTAAGATTGTCGGAGCCAACATTGGCGTTTAAAGGAGAATACTCCAAGTAGTTCCTAAGAAAGCATAATAACGGGTTGGACCTCTTGCTCGAGTTCCTGGAAGACCTATTGGCAGTTCCTGAAGATATCACAAACTTGCAGGCTAGTTCATTTAGAAATCCATTCCGGAAAATTTCCTAGTTGTTTACAAGAACAACGAGACATGAATCCACGACAACTATTTCCCACATGGTTCTTTGTATTTTGTATTTAAAAATCAAGGAACAAGCCATTTTTTATTGGGGGAAGCTAATTTCCCATGAAATCTGTTCTCAATTGTCAAGCTTCAAAAAGGAGAAGAAATTTTATATGCCATCCTACTTAGTTTTTGCGATAATGCATTGCTATCAGTTTCCAAAATTGTCTCTATCCAAGAAGGTAAACTGGGAATTCAACCTAGTAACCTTCTGGTACCAGGCCTTGTGGAATCACAAGGCCTCCCACTATTTTTATGAGGTTTTTAATGACTTTGTATTTGTTTTCAAAGTTTTTTTGTTAGGAGAACATTCTTCCCGCATATCTGACCATGCAACCAATTTTTTGGACAGGAAGGGGGCACATTATAGACATAATGTTTGTTACAGAAATAGCAAGGCAATACAACTACTATTTGCATCTATTCCATGAGAAGAGAAAAAAACAGTTCATTCCTTTGCCTTGGAAAGTCGGGGACTTTGTGTTAAGGAACATCAACAAAATTGACGAATCCGTAGCCCATGTCAACAACTTGAACCTAAGATATGTAGAAAGCCTAAGAGGGTTTGACCCTAATAATTTTTTTTTAGAACATTTACTTACACTTGGCCTCGACAATTCTTTTTTCTAGAAACACCTGAGCGAAAATAAAGACATTGGCGACAACACTCTTTATTCTGATATCGGCAACCTAGATAGACTGCAAAGCACCACTGAATTGTACAAGCAACAAGGAAAAGGCCTCGGTGAGAAGAGTGTTCATTCGGTGGATATCACTCCCAAAAGTACGACATCCCAGAGCATCGCTCCAATGGCCCACCATAGTAAGAAAGAAACAGAGGAGGAGATAACAACCCTCCTCACCCTAAATTGATAGTTCTAACAAGCTTCCCATGGAGAAGAAAAGAAAAAAAATTGTAGGGCAAGCGGAAGAGCTCAAAATTGAGAGTGAGAACATGGAACTTGAGACTGATCTGGATAGCATATTCTGCAACCTTGATCAGCTCGGAGACGCGATCCAGCATAGTCGTCCAATGGACATAGTTGAAAACAAATTTTTTTACGAAGATGAATCCTTCGTATTCCAAAGCATTGTTTTTTACAGCGATTCTAAAAAATTAATTATTGAAAAGAGAGATGTAAAAAATAAGAAAGGAAAATCTCATTCATAGGTTAACCTTGTGAACATGTGGTCATCTCAAATCTCTCGACTTCATAGAGCAACCGGAGATTCTCTTGATGATTATATTGGAGGTATTGAGGCCGAGAATACCAGACTGAAGGACCGAGTCAAGAAATTGGAGGAACCTTTGATTCCTATGTCATTCATTGCCAGTCCTTCAGCAATAGACATGCATGCCACCCCTGCAGCCAATTTAAAAGGATCCTCCAACCTCCTAACATAGTGTAGAGGATATGTGGAGAATAATATCAAGAAAATAATGGAATTGATTACTGAGGCGTGGGAAACATCACAAAGTATGGCTTTGCTTGGAACGAGGGCACATACTTTTCTCGAACATTTGCATGAGGATTTAAAAAATGAAGAACATTTCTATTTAGACACGGTCCTTCCTTTTGGCACCCATGTCAACAACATGATAGAAATGAGAAGAAGACAACAAGATCTCCCCTCCAAAAACCGGATCACTCAATTAAATGCATGCTAGAAAGAGAAAGTGAATAATCTGCATCTCATTGTCCAATCATGTGAACAAGCCATATCAAAGAAAGAAAAAGTATTCACAAAGTTGACCAAAATAGACTTAGCCAGAAGGACCAACGAGGTCCAAGACCCCAATTTAATCACCAACTCCTTGCCCTTAACTAAGCAAGCCTTCGATAAACAAGTTGATATTTTTAAGGCGTTGTCTTTAGAAAAGTTCTAAAGCATCCTTGAATATGGCGAAGATGATGTGGACAATTGGCTAGTTGACTATTCAGTACAAAATGAAGAAATTGATCAGGCTCTGTGTAATATTTCTATCGATCTAAGGGAATTAGAAAAGGAACTTTTCAATATAAAAATCCAGAATGAGATCAATGTTGCCCCCTTGAGAAGCTACATTGAAGAATGGGTCGAAAGGGAATTGAGGCAGGTCACCGACGAAAGGCAACATGAAGTTGTCATGATTCCAGTACCCGTTGAAGACAACAATAAAAAGGCATCAGCAAGCAAATAGAAAAAGGGCTGATATGTACCACCACTATAAGTCTATACCGATCACATCATCCTTTGTTTATCAATCCAGTTATTCCACCTTTTTAAATAGAAATATCTATCCAAAGACTGATACCTTCCAATTTCTTCTTTTCAGGTGTTACACTCTATCGCCGCCCACTTCTTCTTTCCACAGTCCTATTTCTTGTACATATTTCTCTTCTGGTCCGTGGGAGCCCCAATCCCAATCTATATGACAAATGCATTTAAATTTCCAGGAATATGTAACAAACAATATTATTTTTTATATATTTCAATTAAAACTATTTTTTATGTCCTTTTATATTTATGTGCTCATAAATTTGTATCTTCAACTATGTTGAATGTCAAGAAATTGTGTTTATTTAATTTGAATTATATTTTTCTCATGCATATATTTTTCTCCTGCTATGCATATAATTTTTTTTGTCTAGGCACATATAGAGACATACAAGCCAGATGTTCTATGGGAATTGTAATTAACTCTAACCAGTTGAAAGTATACATTCCAGAGATAGAACATGCAAGCTAGGAATGAAAAATTTCCAACATAGCAAGTCACACTACTGGAAATAACGAAAATTTTGAACATAGAAGAATGGATTATATAGTTTCAAAACTTAAATGAGACTCTACAGGCCACGTGTCATTTGTTGCATGGATACCACCTATGCTTCATGTTGCTTACCACATTTCCACTTCAGTTTCCATCTACCTCCGCTACGTTTTCCCCATCCTTGTGCATTTATTCCCAATTCAACTCGGCAGGGACTACGCTGCCATGCAACACTTGTTAATCCTTGCCCTCGTAGCTAATATGCTTTTTTATTTTTAGTTTGATATGAAATTGGGTGGTTATCACTTCATGATTTATACACTAACTCTTTATAAAGTTTCGAAAAGTTTAAAATTTAAAATATTTTTATTATTTAAATTTATTTTTTTTAATTATTGATAAAAATATATATAATATAATGTTTTTAATTTTTTAATATATAGGCATAGAACTTAAGTTCATTTAAGTGTGAAAGTGAATTTGTCAATGTCAAATATATATGTTTACTAGCATACTTTTTAATAGGCTAATGAGATTGTGTAAGTAAATCAAGGGAGAGTTTCATATTAATGTTCTTAACAAGATTTATAAAATATTACAATTAAATTATTTAATGTGAAAATTTTCCATGGAAACATTTGTTCGGTCTTGAACATTTGCAATTACATAGTTTAATTTATCCTTAAATCCATTATAATATCTAGGTTCTTTGTAGCTCTCTTGAAGATCATGAGAATGTTTTGATATGAAACACAACGTTAACAACATCACCAAGTAGTATTAAAGATGATGTAGTGAATAAAAATGGGAAATAGCTAAGCATTTTTCTTCTCTCATCTTGGTTACAAATGATGTTCTTTAGTCACGAGGACAAATAGAAATTATAGAGATGGGTGATGGAGACAATTGAAATATATCCCAAGGGAAAGGGAATAAGCTTGCTGGAACATCCAGAAAACCCTTCAAAGCCAAAGACTAGAACAAAGTCCTTTCAAAGACAAAATGTCAGGTGTTGGAATCAAACATTGAATATTCTATGCAACAGACATAGATAAACATGTTGGCTCTTCTTGAGGCAGAGAAACAATAAAGGGTTGTTGTAACATCCCCAACCACCCAGGCTGGGCTACACCACACACGTCTCCCAAAAATATGCTTTGATACAACAATGTAACATCCCCAGCCACCATGGTTGGGCCATGCTACTTCAAAAACACTCTGACACTAAACATATTGTAACATCACCCAATATACTTCTGAACAATGCTACTCTGAAAATCCATTGCACAAATTCTATACTAAACACTAGTATGTGCAGTATCACTTGAAGTAACACGTTCAACCTCAAGTTGAGTCGTGCAACACTAAGTTTCTCCTTTAATAACAAAATCAAGCAACAAAAGTAACTCAAACAATCATGCACTAGTGTATTAATCACACAACACTATTGTGCATGCAACCATCCAGGCATCTCACACCAAATCTATTCTCCTTATGCGCACATAATTCTTCCTAGTGCGCACAAGCAATCCAACCTCTGGTGCACAGACAATATTATCTGCGTGCATGACCTTTCAACATTCCCCGAAGGCTCATGCCAAAATCATAAGGTTAGCTTACATAAAAACTATCAACATCTGTCATACTCATGCACAACTACTGAGATAGAATAATAGCACCACACTTACATGTGCAAGCAACATTAAACGAAATAACAACAATTAATTATATGCAAAAACATATAAGAATTAAACCATATCAAACATAGATAAATATGCAGATAGAAAATGAGACAAACACATAAAGACACTTATCTTTTATGAAAGTCACCAACTGCGTGCATAACTCAGATGTTCCTCCCAGCCATAGACTCTGTTGCTGATATAATTTTAGCAACATGTCACCCATAGGATGGGACTTAAATTCACCAAGGAAAAAGGTGATGCAAACCCCCACCACTCCCACGGGATCGCGCGACCTCCCGGTCTAAGGATCGTTCACACAACGGAGCTGAATTAGCTCTCGAGTCCTCACTAAACCCTTAGAATTTTCTACCTGAGGCCTTTTCCCTTCTCCTTGTGTGAAAAATTATTACTCGCAACGGTATTGTCACTTCGGCGAAGAAATCCACTTGATCTCAGGCCAAAAACCGTAGGTTGATCTCTTTAAACAGTGGGAACTCTGGCACTTCAGAGCTCCAGGCTTCAGGAGTTCCAACCACAACACACTACGATTCTCTCGAATGCTAAATTCATGAATCGTCGAACGTAGGAGGGGATCAACAACTCACGCTACACACCATGATCTACGGTTCACAGAAATTTTGGGACTCCGGGCTTCGGGAGTCTTCCCCGTTCCAATGTACACTGCCTTCAAATACCTAAACTTTGAACTAGTAGATTGAACGATTGACATCCAACTCCAATCCACGGTCTACATTTACTCTGGGCTTCAGGCTTCGGAGATTTTCATGACACAACACTCCAAATATTCCAAACACTGAACTGGCAAAAGGATGGGATCCACAATCCACATGTCCCCGTCAACAGATGGTCGAGATGGACTCTGGCCTTCGAGCCTTCAAGAGTCCTCGATCCAAAACAATTTACACCCAATATTTTTAGGAGCATCGAACTTTGAATCACGCTCAATCTATGGACATGTATACTTATGTCCAATGACCAATATGCAATCCGCGCTTCGGGACTTTTTCCTCCCCCACAACACACACCTAAAAACTTCTAGAGTAGTGAAGTCTGAAGGTCTTAGACGGTCAATGATCGCACTCCTTTTTCAGTCTGACAATTGTGAAAGATCTGACTCCTCCTTGAATGGATCTCGTCCACCCAACCTCCAAATGAAAATGTTTCTCCCTCCAAGGAATTTTACTCACTATTCTTCCTGAGCTTTGTCACTCTATGTGACTTGAACCTTGGCGCACACCTTGCACTTCTCTCCTAAGCTTGAGACTTAAACAAATATCTCGCACAATATTTGTGCTCGCTCTCCTTAGAACTTTTTCAACACTTCACTAAGTGTTGGCCCTATGCGCACCTTGCAAGGGACTTACCTTTGAGATTTGATACTCAAACGAGTATATGTGCACTCCTTGCACTCACTCTACTCACTTCACACTATCTCTCCTGAGCTTCTTCAACACTTAATAAAGTGTTGACTCTGTGCACGCTTTTCACTGACCTCTCCTCTGAGTTTTTATACTCCAATGAGTATAGACACACTCCTTGCACTCACTCTGCATAAACTTATGTAATCTCTCCGGAGTTACGGAGTCTGTAAATGACTCTGCGTTCGCACTCCTTACGTGGGAACTGTGCACTCCTTGCACCAAGATTTCATAAGAGAAATAATTGAAACTTACAGAACATCATAGGTTCATTCATTCAACCATGAAGTACACATACAGGCATATAAACACAAAAAATAGATAACATAACATTACCTAAATACTCAAAGATAAGAAAAACCAAAGATTGGAAGCAAATCTCTTCTTTTATATTACTCTAACAAACATTTACAAGGGTTCTTGCATCTCTCAACTTCTCCTCTTAACAACAATAACAACAACTCTATACAACTCTCTTCGGTAGCAATAATAATAAACTTCAACATCTCTTCTCAATCTCTCTCTTTTCTTAGCAGCCTCTTTTGGGCATAAATTACATGTATTTATACATGAGTGGGCTTCTTGAGCCTTCCCTCCTGATTATCTTAGTGCTATCATATCACATTAAAATCATCCTACCACTAAGCTTATTACAATAAATGAATAATTACAACCCATATATGAGTCGATGCTCAAAATATATACAATCCTACAGGTAATTAAAGCAATTATAATCTCTTGGAGTGTTTACAATGGCTCAAGCCTCAAAATATTACGAGGCCTTTAATTACAATACTTTCAAAATATTAAAGTGACGCGCTCTCCTTGGAATCCAAACCAGTTTGAATGTGCGCACTGGATGCTAAGTCATCTTCCACTTGGCCTCATTGAATGTTGATGGTGATGCTCCTGCATCATACTCCATTGGGAAAAAATATTCATGGGCTCCTTTCCATGAGATCCTCCACTATCTTTCGATGCTTCTGGATATTAGTTTCAGTTATCCAACTGGCATCTTCTGTTGGATGTTCTTTCCACTTAACCAGATACTCATAATACACTTTCCTCCTGATCTTCTTAGAAAGTCATTGATCCAAAATATTCTCTATCTGTGACTTCTCTACTATGGGCATCTTTCGTTTCCACTGAATCTCTTCCTATCCATTTGTCCCTTCTGTATCATCCATATTGTAAGGGTATAATTTGGCTACATTGAATATTGGCGATATTCCAATGTCCTCTTGCAGTTCAATCTCATAAGCATTTGTAGCGCATTTTCTAAGGATCTTACAAGGTCCTATCTTCTTCATCTTCAACTTATTATATTTCCCTTTCATAAATATTTCCTTCCTCAGGTGTGCTAAGAATTGATCTCTAATTTTGAAATTAACCTCTCTCTTTTTTCTGGTCTATTTGACTATTGTATTTCTATCTTCTATTATGTAGCTGTCCTTTAATTCTATCATGCAACTTCTGCATTTCTGCAGCAAAATCCTCTACTCCTACACTTCATAATTCATCTCATCTCAAATATCTCAATTCTGAAATTCCTCTTGGATGCATCCCATATACTATTTGAAACAGACTCTTACCAATACTACTATTCAGTGAGTCATTATATTCAAACTCTGCTTGGGGCAGAATTTGATCCCACTGACTGTTATGTTCAATGACCAAGCTCCTTAACAGATTCCCTAACCTTTGATTCACTACCTCAGTCTTTCTGCATGTCTAAGGATGATATGGTGAAATGAAAGACAAGTTTGTCCCCAACTTCTTCCACAAGGTCCTCCAAAAGTGTCCCACAAATTTAGTATCTATGTCTGAGACAATACTCTTGGGAAACCCATGCAATCTCACAACCTCCTTGAAAAATAAATTTTCTATATGGATAACATCACTGGTTTTCTGACATGGTATAAAATGTGCCATATTTGAAAATCCGTCAACCACCACAAAGATTGAATCACTTCCCATCTGGGTTCTTGTCAATCTCAAAACAAAATCCATACTTATAGCATCGCACGACCTATCTGGAATAGGAAATTGTTGATACAATCCAGTGTTCTACTGCTTTCCTTTATCATATTTCCAGATTTTGCATCTATCCACGAACATCCTCACATCAGACCTCATCCCTAGCCAATAATATGAGGAACTTAATTACACATACGTTTTATCATGGCCAAAGTGTCCGTCCAATCCTCCACTATGTTTCTCCTTCAACAAATTGTCCCTCATTGAGAATTTTAGGATACACAATCGACTTCCCTTGAATAACAATATGTCTTGGATCAGATATTACATTCATTGATTTATGTCCCTTAGCAAAGGGTTCTCACATGCTTCATAAGTTTCCTTAAAATCCGAGTCTTCTTAATACATCTCCTTGAGGTGTTCAAATCTCAAAGTCTCCACTTGAAATTCCTGCAAGATCAAACATCTTCTGCTCAAAGCATCTGCAACTTTTTTAGAGCTTTCACTAATATTCTTAACGACAAAAGTAAAATTATGCATGAATTCTACCCATTTAGCATGTCTCTGGTTCAATTTATCTTGTCTGGTTATAAACTGCAAAGCTTGATTGTCAATATACAAAACAAACTCCTTTGGAATAAGATAATGCCTCCATTTTTTCAAATCTTGAAATACAACATAAAATTCCTTGTCATGTGTTGAATACTTCCTCTTAACATCATCTAGCTTCTCATTGAAATAATCAATAGACTTATCATCTTGACTTAAAACTGCACCAATGGCCACTTCACTTGCATCACATTTGCCCTGAAAAATCTTCTTAAAATCTAGCATAACTAAAACTGGTTGTTATGTTATCTTTTCTTTCAACACTCTAAATCCTTTGTCAACTTCTTCTTGCATTTAACATTGCTTTCTCATTCCACCATAAACATGTTCTTTCAATTACTAGAACTTATAACCATCAATTCAATCCATTGTAAAAACTAATTGTAAAGTATACACATATTAAATCACCCCAAACCATGACAATAGTGTGCACATAAATATCACCGTTGCATACTTTTAATTTTCTAAATCTCCTTTTAAAACGCAGTCACACCCCTATCATATTCATTGCAATTTCATCACAATGCCTTCACCAGTGTCTTAGCCATGCTTTCTGTTAGTACCCAGAGTTACAAATTCAAAAAATCAAAATTTTGAAGGAACGTTGATTAAAGACCGCTTTTTATGTAGCACGAGCTAAATTGTATATGGGTTAAAATGCAGTTTTTGGCAAATAAAAATTGGTTTTATATGTCGATTTTTGGCTTTTATAGTAAAATTAATGTTCTCGGGCTCTTTACAGCACACTGCCGAGGTCAAATTCCAGAGTCAAAGCGCACCTGCCATCAACATACAACACGGATTAGCACCTACTACAAATTACACAGCATACAAGTTGAGACCAAGCACCCAAAGTGCGAAGCCAAATGGAGAAGGAGACCACAAGGGGATTTTACATTGCTCAATGCATCGAAAAGTATAAGAATCATTTACGAATATAAACATATATAATTGTTGTTTCCCGACAAATGTGGGATATCCCATTTTTTGAAATAAAGAAATGTACAACGTTGATTCAGCACTGAACCCAGGTGTCGAAGAAGTTGCCAAACCGACTGTGTATGAAAACACCAAACATCAGAGCCAAACGTTGAGCTTCTAGAATCCACTTGTAAGCAATGGTAGCTATTATAACGCAATCGGATTTGTAATAGTGCTTCCATCATTGCGTCGAGTGGTAAGGTTGAGACTGTTCACAGAAAATAGAGTTTTGTTGCCAGGTGATTGATCGATGATTGGAAATAAGGCTCGACTGATTCCATTTAAAAGCACAGTCGGCACTATTGATGGAGTTTGCCATTGTTTGAGGACTGAGGGTTTGTGAAGATCAACAATTGGTATTAAAAGGGCGGCGTTTTGTGTTGGACAAAGGCCTTCATATCCCAGAGCCATGAAGATTCTTTGATTGCCATATTAACGTTTGCGCATGGTAGACCTACAAAACACACAACTGAACATCGCAAGTGTATGCAGGAATAAAATAAGAGCTTGGTGAATACCCACACCTCAGGTGTAAATGCTATATGATAAAACGCCAAGTAGGTGAAACTGCCCAGGGTATAAGTTTTTCCAGATTTGAATTGAAAGGAAGAAATTGTCAAATGCAAATTCATTGATAGTGTGTCATCAAGAAGTGCTTGTAAACTCCTGCACATTGTGCTTAGTTTTTTATCATCCGGGAAGGTTTTCTACGATAATTGCCAAGAAATTTGGATCTAGTATATTTTTTATTAAAGATTAGAAGTTAAAGATCGATCAAGAATCCTCGGGAATCTTTTTAGCATTCAAAATATAACTAGCAGATCCCAGGTTTTGAGCAACAAATAAGGCCACATTCACAAAAACTTCCAGATTTCCAGGAGCTCAATTTTCAGCATCAAGTTATAGGTGGCAGCGCCATCCTGTATCAACCAGTCCATAGTGTCAGGTGTTGCGAACTCTTGATATGGAGGTTTTGGAGGAACAAACGGTTGCCAAATGGGAAGATAAGGTTATGACAGCTGCTACAAGTTCAGTTGAAAGCTGGAGAGGAGGGACACCTGACCAAGGGAGATGCGCTCAAATCACAGTTCATCAAGCACATTTAATATGATCAGGGAGGTTACCAGCATGGGCCTTGTTTTTAGCAGTTTGTTACCTTTTTGTTGAACAACTGTAGTTATTCCACCTTTAGGTGTGGGAATCCTATGCAAGAAGGAGGATTCAGATTGTAAATGTGTCATTGACAGCCTAGGCTATAAGATAGAAACAATTTGTTAAAGTAAGAGAGATATAGCTAATGATTGGTAAAAAAGAAAGGGGAGGTTCATTTTTTCAAAGACCCGAGAGGCCTTTAGAAGCAGAATAGTTGTATATGTCAGATTGTAAGCCAGAGGGGCATGTTGTTGTAAACTTGTATGTTATTGAAGATTCATAAGAGTTGTTTCATCAGATTTGTCCTCTATGTTTTATGTTCTATTCTTCATCTAGTTTGAATGTACTATCTTTGATTTATGGATTCTTGAAGCAACAAAAGATTTGTTGTAAACTTGCCTATCTATCATTGTTTATTGTTCAAACACATCTAAATTATCTTTGCAGAGAGGATATTTGCTTAGTGAATCTTCATCTTTATGTCAATTCCTTTATTCTTCTCTTCATCATTAAACAAATCCTTTGTCTGATAGGAAGCTTAAAATTCCTTCAATGACAGAGTGTTTATGACTCCATTGCCCAATTGTCCATCATTGATCTGCAGTGATATCTGTTGTCTTTTCCTTTCTTTCAATTCTTGTTGACCCCTGATTTTAAAACCCAATATAAATCAAGTTGTATGTTACCAAGCTTACTCCCATTTGTAGTCCGGGGGTGACTCTTGGAGAGATAACACTTTCATCCCTCAGATCACATCATAAATTCGCCTAGTTCGCACCCTCTTTACCGCTGGTCAAAGTTCTGCTAGTTGACAACGATTTCATTAGTTTTAAGATTATCTTTTATTTGTGTTTCTAAAAATAAAACAAAACAAACCTTTCATACATAAAGCTTTGTTTTCATTTATTTCATAAGGAATAAATCAGAATTAAGAATGTGCATTCATCAAAATTGATTTCTTAGGTTCTTCCATTGTTTTGTTTTAATACATTTTTATGCATGCATACGAAATTGATTTCTTCATACTCAACATTCCATTAAAAATACAAATCTTATTTGAACAATCGCGCCGAAATTTGAATAATTAAGAGATTGGATATTGAAGTGTCTTTGTTGTCCCTTGACCAAGTTTTGGGAGTTTCTTGGTCATGTTGAACTATTTTGGGACTTCGACATCCTGTCAAAGGAGGAGCGCAAGACAAAGCAGAGATCACGGGATCTGGGCCCCTTTTTGGGTTTTTGGGAATATGTAACGTGAATGGGATGTCAGTCCATGGGTTTACCCATGTTCATGCTTATTTTGTATGTATAAATAGAAGGATAGGCAATGTAAGAAAGAGATAGTGGGGATATCTATCGGCATCTATGTGATGTATGCTAAGTGCAAGTAGGGTTGTAAGTGCTTTGTGCATGACTGTGAGAGACTTGTAGAGCTAAGTGCAAGTGTTTGAAACCGACGGTGGGAGGCTTTGTGTTGTAACACAAGGAAGAAGGATCTAGTGAGCCGCGCAGATCTTTTGTCCTCCGCAGAGTAGGGTTTTGATGGCTCTGTGCTTGTAACCGATTGAGGATGCTAATAAAGAAGAAGAGTTGGTGGACATAGCCCCAGGGTAGGGGTGAACCACGTAAATACTGTGTTCTACTGCTATGTGCCTTGTCTTGATATGCTTATGTTTTCTTTTGCTAAGTGCTTTGAGATAACTAGATAGATTTGCTTATGCTTAGTGTTAATGACATATAGAATGTTAGATCTGATCTATATGAATATGCTTAGTGCTTGATCTACCAGATTTGATATATTTACTTATGCTAAGTGCTCGAATATGTTAGATTATTTTGAATGTTGCAAAGCTCTGTTTTATCAATGAAGTGGGTATTGGTTGCATATTAAGGAACTGACGATGCTAAGTGATTTATTAATTGTTCTAATCACATATATGTGTCCCAGCTAAGGTTGCAGACACCTTATTCTTGCAACCACCCCTGCCTCTACCTTGGGTGAAACTTCATCTTCTTCGCAGGTGTTGTTGAAAGGGCCGGTAGTTAGAGTTTTGTTGGTGCGTTGTTGTAGCATTAAACCCTGGGTCTGCCCCTGTGCCAACAATCTCATTACCATTCATTTGATAATTAATATATTGGCATTCATTTGTAAAATTATGCTTGAAAATCCAATAACATCGTATACAAGGAATTGTTCTAATACCATTACACCATCTTCTTACATTCTGATTTCTTTTATTGTTTATGAGAAATTGTCAAATCCATAATTCGAGTGAATATAAAAGAGTGCATTTCTCATTGTCCAGTCTTGTCATTAATTAGATATCCATTATTCTGTCATGCATTTTCTGTAGAGTCCACTGTTATTGTTGTTAACACTTGTAACCATTTGAATAATTGTTCTTGAGATCCAATTTTAGATTAATTTATCTTATTGGTCATTATTAGTTTGCTTTCATTGTGATTTGGCTTTCCCATAGTTTAAATTTCTTGCACTTTGTTAGTGTCATTATTTTCAAGGTAGAGTTATAGGTTTGCCAAAAGTTTGCAAAGGCATGCCTTGGTCTTGAGAAGACCAATGCATTCCTAATTGATTCATTGTGTGTGTGTGTGTGTGTTTTCAAAGAGTTTTGTCTCATAATATGTTTCAAGGTCTTTGGGTCATTATTGCTATAAACCATGAAATGACATGTCAAAAAGAGTCAAGTCATGGAGTCTAGGTGGAATGGTTTTTAGGGATGTTATGGGACATTATGACACATTATGAAAGAAAAAGAGTCATCAAAGGTTATTATGGAATATTTGTTATCATTCAAATGTTTTTGGTACTTGGCCTGCAAAAAGTATACACGCTGTGTAAACTCGTTGCGCAAGTTCCTTCGCGCTACACAAACTATCATATCACCCTAAAATGGTCTAATCACATTTCAAATCGTCTTTTCTCAGCATATGCTTATCTTTCCCAACCCATATTTCATTGCACAAGACACTCTGCGATCGATCGGAACCCTGTTTTTCAGCAAATTCAAAATATCCCACTCGCTATGCAAGCTCTGCATACCTGCTACGTAATCTCCACACAGTACACACATGCTACACATCCCCCGTTCCTTTGTTTTTTGTTGCACAAAGACTGAAGGGATACATCTTATGTCTAACAAGTATCCTACATATATTACTTGCGGTCTAAAAAATTGTTTATTGCATTGTTGAGTCAGTTTGACACAATTTGAGTAAACCCTAACCTTGTTTTCCACTCTGTGAAATTCCATGTCAGAGTTTCAAGCCTTTAAACGTCCTTGTCCTTACCGGTCGCATTGGTTTAGCCTACATTTGCAACATGGAAGCTCAGGAGAAAAAGAAATACAACAAAGGAGGCAGTTTGTTGAGATGTGAGCCACAGAGCTTGAATTTGGTGAATTTTGATCCTGCATTTAGGGTTTCATTTGAGCAAGTTGGATACATGAGGTTTTCTGAGAAGATTCAAGGATATAATGCATAGGTAACAAAGGAATTTTCCCTTAATTTCAATGGATTTTAGACAAGGATCGCACATATCATCTTCCAGGTATCAGAGGAGACAGTGGTTGTTGCAACTAAGATTCCAATCTAGGGGGAGAAGTGGTTTAAATGTATGCCTCTTGATCCAGTTTTCTACACTGATTTCTTGAAACCCAAGTACAAAAAGCAGAAGTTTGGTGCTACTATTCCAAAACAATGCATACTAGAGCACTATGAAAAGTTGTTAAGAGTGGTTCAACAATATTTCACCTGTGAGGGCAGATTTGATAGAGTATACCAGTATCATATAAGCCGACCAATTAATCGATGGGCTTTACGTAGTGATTGATAGGATGTTTTCTTGTGAAAGATCCTCCTTCAGTTCAAACATTCTCTTTTTGTATTTTATCTTATAGGTGGGACCGATACAAGATAAAAGTTGGTATAAACCCTAGTACATATTGTAAAAATTCTGACATTCTATTTGCGGCGTTATGGACAAAATTATCCATATTGTCGCAAAATAGAGGAGATTTAAAAAAAAAAATCATATTGCCCGATAACGTCGGTATTGCCACGTTGACATCTCTCTTGCCACGTTGTCGTCGCTCTTGCCACGTTGACATCTCTCTTGCCACGTTGTCGTCGCTCTTGCCACGTTTTCCACCTAGTCGTTTCTCTTTCCACGTTTGTGACATAAATGTCTCTCTTGCCATGTTTGTGAAGATTGTTGTTGCAATTGCGATGTTGTGGAAACTAGGTTTTCCCCCTCCAACGGTCACCTTAGTATGTTGACCAAGTCAAAATACTAACAGTCACTTAGGTTTTTATAACATCGGAATTGCGACGTTATAAAATCTATAAATATGTTGCATTTGACGGATGTTGCGACAAGTTTTCTATAATAACGACGCTTCAAAAAGGGTTTGTGGGTCTTCTCGGTGAACAAAAAACAGGTATTTGTTTCAGTATAAGTCTATGGGGAAGAATGTGAGAAAACATTAGAGATGGGAAAAGAATTAAAGAGGGTGAAAAGGGTGACGGTAAATGTTATTGTCATTGCAAAAATTGTTGTACTAGACGTCCCGAAAGAGTTTTAATAGCAACAGCTACAAAACATTGTAGAAAATATGGGCACATGGACGGGGGATCAAATGAATATCGTCCGATGGTATATACATTCATT